>JADRCD010223430.1:0-31209 GCA_019843815.1 Montemys delectorum
CCTGCACTACGTAGTAAGGCTTACGATATATTAAGGATCAGAGTGGAGATTTAAGCCCAGGGACCCTGATTCTAGAATGTATGTTTTGGTATAACTCAAATTATTTCTGTTTCAGTCGATAGGTGTCAACATGCTTGTATGTTATATTTTATAAAACACAAAGCTTCTGATATTAAAGAAACGGCTACTAGATCAAACAGCAAGTGAGTTGTGGTATTTCCCAAGCTCTCTTTCGGCAGGCTCTCTGCCAAAGATAGTGTACTTCCCACCATAGGGGCATCTTGACCACAGCTGTCACCATAATGAGTTATTTTCAAGCAAAGCACAAATTAATTGTGAGGGGGTCCAAACAAAGCCATATCAACGTGGCTGATTTAAAATTTGAAACGAAGACATTGTGCACACTCCAGTCTGGTATCAGCCATATAGAAAGCACTGAGGAGTGTTTATTGATTGATTTGTTGGGTTGCGTTGCTCACATTCACCAAGGAAACACTGACTGTATGTTTAAAACGTAGAAAGGAGTTGTGCTTTTTAGAAATAGACATCTGCCAGTCATGGTGGTGGTACATGTCTTTAATCCCAATCCTCTTAGGCAGAAGCAGGCAGATCTCTGTGAGTTTGAGGCCAGCCTGATCTATCCACTGAATTGCTAGCCAGCCAAAACAATATAGTAAGAACCTGTCTCAAAAAAGCCAAATAATACTAATAATACTAATGATAATTAAAATGGACATCTTTAAAATATAAAATATTTATTAAAATAAAATTTAATATCTAGATTAAAATAGAGGGCTCAACCAGCATGCACATGTTCATAGACTGGATCCCTAGGAACAGACACAAATGGTTTTTGTTGTTAAAATAGACACATGACTGTTGGCTCACCCTGCTCCCCACACTGGCTGCCTTCATCTAGAACTGATATTTGATATTAGCAACTCTAGGAGAAACACACTCCCCATTTGCCTGCAGCCCCCCTGCCACGCCAGGAGGGCAGCTTTAGCAGAGAAGTGGATGCCTGTGCTCTGGAATCAGACTGATCCCTTGACTAAGTAACAAGCCTGGAACAAGCCTGCCACAAGGTCCCTGTGACTCAGCTTCCTCTACAAAATGAGAATGAAAACTGTGCTCAACTCAGAAGGCTGTTGTGAGAACCAAGGGAAATGATTCCGGGCAAGCCCAGAACAGAGGATGACACCAGCAAAGACTGAGCCACCCCACTGTGTCCCGCTCACTGCCCACCACTCTGACCTCCGGATCTTCCAACCAAAGGTAGACAAATGCAGAAGCCATCTTTACTGCTGTCTCGAGCAAAGCTCAATGGGACACTCACCCAACGCCTTCTTTGAGGCAAGAGCTTGGAGTACCAGGACCTAGCAGTTGAATTCTCTGGTTAAAAAACTGAAAGTACTTTCTTTTGAAATTAGGTAACGGTCATCATTCCAACTGTTGAAACAACATGTAGATAAAAAATTGTCGCTCATACTTTCTTATGAGATTCTGAGATCCTTTGTTCACTGGACATCACCAGGACTCCAGAAAGCCCTTCTCCCTCTCCTGCAAGCCCCAATCCCAGCTCAAGGAACTACTGTGTGCACTGTCTGTCCTCACTGACATCCCTGCTGTCTCTTCAAGTCCTTTACTTCTCCTTAACAGATCCATCACATCTCCCTCAGCAGCTTCTCTGTCCCCTAAATACATTCCCATTCCATTCTCTCTCCTTCAACACTCCCTCCCTTGTCTCCCTTTGTGACACATATAGGGAATGGTGAGGAGGGGATGAGAATTGGTGGTCTGCTCTCCAGTTTAAAAGCACACATCGTGCCATGACTAGCACATAGTAGGTCCTAACTGTTTGCCAAATAAAATACTCTCTGACTGAACTTTCCAAGGTTAAGGAGAGACAGTGCAAAGGAGAAAGTGCTCCAGTTTCTAATTCTGCTGAGAAAATGGAGGAAAGAAAGATACATCATCGGGATGGAGCCTGGTCTCATGCCCATTTCATACAATAGGAAAAAAAAAATAGCCTGAGGGGAATAATGGGTGCCACCTATGCAGCTATTAAGGGGTAGTGCCCAGCCAGGAGCCACACTTCCTGTGACCACTGAGTGCTAGTCACATGGGATACAAGCATCCTTTACTTCCTAGTGGTGTAACTGGAACATGAGAACCTGGACTTCAGGACCAGGAGCTGCCTTTCGATCCCAAAGTAGATTCTACCACAGTTTGACTACCGCCTCCTACTGGAGCTGCCTCTCATCTGACTTCTCTATATAGCAGATCGGGCATTCCAAGGTCTCAGACCTTTCACTTCCTCCACCTCAGTGCTCCTGGAAACTCTCTCTTCCTACCATCCTCCAGGATCCAGCAAGCTAGCTGGCTGTGCTGTAGGTCTGAGCTGAGGCTCAGCTCCGGGCGCCTTGATGAGGCGTGTTTAATCTTCCACCCGGATTATTTAACCTCCGCATCCTTGTTAACAAACAGCCATTATTAACGAGATGGGAGACCACATGGGGTTGGACATCTATAGACTATGCAAACTCCCCTGGCTTTTCTGCAAGGAAATTCATAATCTTCAGCGACTTGGCCGCCCCTAACTCTTCTGCACAGAAAACTCAACAGAACACACGTGTTCTGGACCCTTCCCCAGGACCCCCGAGGTTGGAGGATGCATCCTCAGCAAACGGACTTGCCACTCTTCTTTCTCTGCCCTCCTCGCTCGTTGCTCTCCCAAGGGATTCCCACAGCGCGTTATAAATTTTACCTTTTCAGTGTGCAGGAGAGTCGAGAGGAGGCTGCGTCCCAGCTCTCGGCCTGCCTGTCCCCGAGGACACCAATTAAAGGCACTAATTGGACAGCAATACATCAAAGTCGCTCCCAAGAGTGGGTCCTCGGAGCGCCAGGAATCCGTTAGTTGTGCTTTGTTTCAAATAAAGAAATACAGAAGGGAAAAAAATGGAAAAAAAAAAAAAAGCACCCCTAGGACAGGACCGGAGTGCAGCTCGGACTCGTCCTGTATTTCTCGGGATCCACTTGCTCTCCTCCCATCCTCCGGGCTCAGCGCACAGAATGGACCATCTTCCCTGTTCCCGCGTTCTGAGGCCACCCTACTAACTTCCCCCTATGAGCGCCGCCTAGAAGACTCTCCCCTGCAGAGGTTTTTAGCTGGTGGAGACGCGTTTAGATCCGTACTAGCATCCACACCAGAGACCTCCCTGACAGCACCATGCTGGGCTTTCCTAAACAAGCCGGGAAAGTAGACGACACTGGGAAAGCACCTGTCACCTCAATGTAACAATCACCCTAACTCCGTGGGTCCTGGCAGAGGACATCCTGACAAAGGAGGGCGACAAAAGGAGCCTGGCCTCATTGAAAGAGGTTGTTTCAAGATTTAGATTCAGGACGGGACACCTAAGGGTGGGGAGATCTGGGCGCCGCTCCTGGGTAGGAAGGCAGCCGGGTGTGCAGCGCAGAGCAAATAGAGGGGCCTATGTAACCAAGAGCCCTTCACGGCCTTCCGTTTAGAAGGATGCTAAGTTGAGTCTGCAGAGTCCAAAAATCACCAGCAGCTCTGCACCCTCAGGACAGTTTCTGCTTCTCTACTGCCAAGGTCCGAGACCTTCCCCTGCGGTCACCTGGCTGTGGTGGCAAGAGAGAAAGGCTGATGTCCCACATAAGGGAAAATGAGACCCCCAAGTACAAACTGGGACGAACCCCTTAAGGGACTGTTCCTTAAAATGTGGGTCCCGGAAAACTGAAGGCTATCTCTAGTACTAGTAACGCAAGAACCTAAGGCAAGCAGGGGACAAACGTCCACGATTGCGTCTGCAGCGACAGCGCAGGCGCCCTTGATTCTCGGCCTCACCTGGGCCCTGGAGAGGTCAGAATTCGCCCCTCTTCCTGCGCGGCTGTGCCCGCTCCCTTCCCTCCAGCTGCCAGATTGGAATGGCTGCGTTTGATTCCATTTGTTACCATCCCTGGCATTTGTTTTCCATTTTATAAACGTTTCCCTTTAAGTAATTGTCCCTGTTAACGGCGTATACCTTTCAGCAGCCCTCACTGCGCTATAAATAATCTGGATGAAGATGTAAGGATATGACTTTCACAAGATTGGACAATTGATTCAATCTGTGACCCGCGATCGCGAATAATATTGGAAGGCTATTTAAACAGATGAAGGCCTAAATTGTCTTGCTTGTATCTGAATTAATTTCTCATTCATCATCATTATGAAGTGATTGGTCTATTCAAGCTCTTCAGCCTGCTGGAACCGAGCAGGATTTAAATGAGATTGTAACACAATTTAAATGCTTGCCGACTTTAACGAGGCCAATTGAGCAGCTGCAATAAATACAAATATTTTTCTAAACAGCCTTGTTTTAAATAATTACTTAATGCTTTCATGTTATTTTTAAGTGGCAATCTTTCTCCCTCCTCCTCAGAATATCACATACTTCTTTGCTGAGAAGGCAATTTGGAAATGACTTTGTGTGTTGTTTGTTTTATAGATGCTTCGATGAGGTTTATAGTTGGTATTTGATTCGCCCACCCCCAAGGGTCACCATTTCTGGGGACCCATACATTGTGTAAGTGGAGAATTTGGCCTTAGTGTTTTTCCTGTTGAACTCAATGTGCTTGCCCCTGCAGAACCTGGAAGAAGGGGAGCAAGGGAAGGAATGTGCCGTTGCATCAATTTTCTTACTCAGTCCTGTTTTGGCTGGGGACTGCAAACGAATCTGTGCAACTGCGCTTACAAATGACACCCTGAAGAGTGGCATTGTTTCTGATTTGTCCTGATGACCGTCATCATCTTGAGCAAATCAGAATTCAGGCATATCCCAAAGGTGTTCCCTAGAAAGTTCAATCTCCCAGCAGCTTGGCTCTTAGTGCAAGTCGCCAGGAGTGAGTGGAGACAAGGAGAGGACTTCTTTGATGGGTGGGAATGGAGCACACCAAAAGAAAAATGTTGCTGCAACTAAAGGCTGGGAGTGGAGATGATTAGAAGATACACACACACACACACACACACACACACACACACACACATACACACACACACACAGAGTCTTTTTTTCCTCTTCCATCCCTCACTGTGTGGGGAGAGGATGTTAATACAAAAAAAAAAAACCAACGATAAAATAAACAAACAAACAAACAAATAAAAAACCTCTTCCCACGTGGAGCATGCCATCCATCTGGGCATCTTCCTCAACTGTCCACTGTGACACCCATGCTCTCTTGGAGGACATATGGCAGCGGGTGTTTCCTCGTTTGGAGAATAATAGAAGCAACGGAGCAGGAGAAGTCTGAAGAACAAAGGAATCTTTTAAACTTTCATGAAAGCATTTTGGATGGAGGAGACATACTGTGGGGGACCCAAGCCTTCCATTTAGAGTGACTGTCTAGGGCTGTGTCCCTTGGGTAACACATGACTGGTGGATATATATCTTTTTCTTGTTGCCTTTTTCCTGTGGAGGATCCCATGTCTAGTGAGTCCTTATAGATTTAGAACCTAGGAAGGTGGATCTGTATGGTGACTAGAAAAAACACCAGTAGGACAGAGGGTCAGATCCAACTGCAAAGTCCCCACCCCCACACCAAATAGGGGCAAGGCTTGAAGAATTAAGTGATTGCTATGTAACTGGGTAATTTAATGCCAGAGTTAGGGACTGCTGGCCAGAATCATTTCGTCTTCGAGGCTCTGCCGAGCTCATCCGCTTTATCCTGTTGTTTAAAATGAGCATTATCCCAAACATATGCAATGCAATCAGTTTGGTCACACTTACAAGAACACGCTTTAATAAGGCAATCAATCACACGTTAACAAGCCAGCGACGGCCCGGGCTTTGCGCTCACTTGGTCTGCAGGATGGTTAGTCTTGCAGATCTAGGCAGACCCAAGCTGAGCACTGAACCTCAGTTTTCAGACCTGCAGGTTCTGCCAGGACTCAGAAGCTGCAGGGGGAAATAAAATGTGAAACTTTGTTGAACATGGATCTTGGGGCTCAGAGTCTCAAAGCCCAATGTGTGTGTCAGGGGAGGAGAAGGGGGGTGGGGATCAAGAACCTGAAACGGGTGCACCCTAGCCACTGTTTGCTGTGTACAGCTCAGAGCTTCAGGTAAAATGGGACCTTGCCAGGGTTCAGTTAAGACAAGATATTCGTAAGTTAAAAAAGAAACAAAACCAAAAACAATCCCACATTAGGCCTTGGTCTGCCCTGTCTGTTCTACAGAGAGAAATTGAAGCTAGAGACGGACCTTCATAGTCAAGTCTGCTCTCCCAACCAAAGTGAGGCATGTCAAGCCAGATGGTATGGCCTGGTGCAGGCAAGCTAAGCTCTAGGGGGGGGGGGGCGTCATAGAGTGAGAAGTAGTGCCCACTGCCAAACCGCAAACCTTGGCAAAAGGGAAATTTCATTATGAAGTAATGAGTAATTCCTCCTGGCAAGATGTATTGTTATATCTTCCACTTCAATTTGGAGGAAGAGAGGCTCAATTACCCAGAAAATACAGTCAATTAAAGGCTGCTGATTGGACACGAGGCCGGATCATCGATCTTGTACTTTCCAATATCGCTGCAGACACCTCATTTTCCCTCCCTATTAACTGAAAATACGCCTGGCATTAAGGCAACCCGCAGCCCATTTACCTGTCGCAAGCAATCTCTGCCCGATGTGGAGCAACTGCAAAATTTGCTGGGATTTGGCACTGGGGAGCCCCTGACTTCAGAGGGAACTTCTAGGGCCTGGGGGCAGAGAAAAAGTAGGAGCACAGTTGCTGGGTAGGTGCCACACAGGGGCCACGGCACGCAAGAGAGCAGAGGGCATCTGTGGAGTTCCCACCGCCCAGCAGAGAACCCTCCCTGCTACACAACCCAAACCTTCCTGGCTTCCCAGAATGTTCTTGGCCTGGATTTCAGAATGAGCCACTCCTGAGTAGGTTGGGGAACTGCTAAGAACCACTGGGCCTTACAGTGAAGGGCCAAAACTCCTCCTCCAAGTAGGCTTTCTAGCATGTGGATGAATCCTATTAAGACCATCCCAACCCTCATCCGGCCACTTCTTTCTATGTGTGGATGGAGGCCTGACTCCACCAGCAAGCACTGCTCTCTGCTGTGGTCCAGCACCTGTCATCTCATCAGGGGTCGGACTGGAGGAAGGTCTCAAGGAGATGACAGCCCTGGAGTCCCCTAATGGAGCAACTGAAGGATTCATCCATTAGAGGGATGAGCCTTAGGCAAACTCAACTCTTGAGGGAGCCTCAACAGTCTACCTATGGCAAGTCCTAGATACTACCAGAACTAACCACACCTACACCCAAGGCAGCTAGAAGACAGACTTCTACTTTCTTGCAATGTCCGTTTGGATCCTGCCAATGCCCAACAGGGACTTAGAAGACCCCTCTGTGAGTGCATCTTCTTTATTCTGTCCCTATACATGCCCATAGTAGCTAAATTAGCAATTCAAAAATTAGCAAATATGCTCCCTGATACCACAAAAAAAATAATTTATGCTTAAATGCTAAAGTAAGAATCATGTTCAGCTTTTATTGCAATATGGTTAACAAATCATAACAGCAAATTCTTTGGGCTGCAAAGGAAAACCCCAAACCAAACCAAATTCATTCCCTACAGGAAGGACCACTCCCTCCCAGTGGAGTGAAGCTTGCATTGGATGATTGAAGTTGTCCTTTTCCTCAAACACTGGCTATAAGGATGAGTACAGGAGTTCCTAAGTGGCTCCTCCCCCCCCCAAAAAAAAACCCAGTGAAGGGGAGAGACAGGGTCCTCCAGAGGTGCTGAAGGTTTGTGCTGGCAGCTGAAAGCCAAGGCCCTGTGGCAATTTGGGGAGACAATGAGAGAAGAATGTAAGAAGTCTCCATTCCCTAAGCTCTTCCCAGGGCGCCTCGTTATAAAGGCTCAGCTCCAGGCTTGGTGGCCCAGCAGAGTGGTGATCATTATTATACATACATTCAACATTCAAAAACCCTCCTCACACATCACTTGCTAATCAGGCCATGTGCTGGGTTAGGGAGAAGAGGTTCGCCTCACAGAAGCTGCCTAGGGACCCTGGAGCCCCTGCAGCTTCCCTGCCAATGTCAAACCGAAAGGGAGAAGGCTGGAGCTGCAAGTTGTGATAAGTCACAAAGCCAAGAATATGGAAAGAAGTCAGGGGCTGGTAGAGGGTACCACTCCCCAATAGACGCTGTGTAGTTGAGGCCCTGGGAAGGTGAGACAGCCCCCAGGTTCCTTGCCAAGTGGCAAGCGTCCTCCCTGGCAGTAAATCATCTCTCCCCTAAATGGCTGGTATGTTGCCATCAACAAGCCCCCTGCCATGCTTTGGAAAAGCTGGCGAAGATTAATCTCTACCTGCTCTGCATACACAGCATTTTGTTCCAAGAAACAGCGATTTCCCTTTGCAATGCTTGCCCTTGACAGGAGAGCGGGGATGGGTGTGTGTGTGGGGGGGGGGGGCCCAGGTGAAGGGTACGAGCGGGGTGGGAGTGGGTTGTTGACGTTTAGCTGTTGAACCAAGGCCTTGACCTCTGACAGGGCTGTGGTTTCGGTGGAGAATGGTAAGGCCTGGCCACCTCAGGGGAAGCTTTCTCAACCTCAGCTTGCCTACCCCATTCCTGCCTCCAAGCAGCAGCCGCCACTGCCGCTCTCGGGGGTGGGGGTGGGGTCTCCTGGATCCTGTAGGCCGAGTCCTTTATGGTGTTCCCCACCTCCCCCTCCACCTCCTTTCCCCTCTGCCTCTGAGAAGAGAGGTGACAGGTGGGACGCTGGAGGAGTTCTCGAAGGCTCCCCCCTCCCCCGACCCCCACCCCATGACGGACGTCCTGCAGCCGGCAGCCCTGAGGGCGCCCCCTTATCTGGTGAGGGGCACCTCCTCTCTCTGGTCCAACGCCACGGAGGAGGCCTTGCTGAGCACAGAGGGGGCGAACGTGAGGAAGGAGTCCGAGCGGGAGGTGGAGGCACAAGTGAAGTCTGAGGAGGCGGCGGCGGCGGCGGCGGCGGCGGCGGCGGCCCTGGGCGCCAGCCCATTGGCCGGGCCGCTGTGGCAGGCGAGGCAGGAGCAGGGCCCGGCGGCCGAGGCGCCGAGTCCGTGCGCCGGGCCGGGGTAGAGCGGCGGGTGGCGGAAGGCGCAGAGCAGTTCGGGCCGCGGGTAGGGCTGCGAGAGCACGCGGAAGGTGTCGAGCGGGCGCAGGGGGCCGCTGAAGGGCGAGGCGGCGGCCGAGGCGGCGGACGCGGCGCCCAGGCCCACGGGCGAGTAGTAGGGCAGGGGCAGGTGCGACGGGAAGGGATAGGGCAGGCCGCCCGCGGCCGCCGCGTGGCTCATCATGTAGGTGTAGAAGGCGGGGTCGGCCGGGTGCGGCCACGTCATGGCCAGCCGCTGCCGCTTGTCCTTCATGCGCCGGTTCTGAAACCACACCTGAGGAGAGGAAGAGGGGGCGAGCGGGTTGGATGAGGGCGCCAGGCCCAGGCCCGACTCTGGAGCGGATGGGGTGTGAGGGCCATGCCCACAGTTGGGGGGCTGGGGGGTGGGGGAGGGGGAGGGGAGGAAGAGTCAAAAGCCGCTCCAGGTAACCAGGGCAGGCCACCCACCGCCAACCCAAATGGAGGAGGAGCCGCTCGGCCTGCCCACCGGGCTTGGCATCACAATCTGGAGTGAGGGTGCTAAGTAGGAAGGCCTGCCTCGATGGGCCTGAAGAGGCAAAAGATATTTCCCCACAGACTTAGGGCCGCTTTCATCCCTGTCCTTGGGGGGCACTGTCACTTACAATCACCTGCCCCGGGGTCGTCTGTTTGCTTAGGAAAAGGATGGAATCGATCTCTTGGCAGCTGTGGCTGACAATGGACTGTCGGAGGGGAATTCTGCATGTACCAGGTTGGAGAGTCCGGGCCCAGACTCTTCAGCTGCATTTCAGGAACTAGACCTTTGACATCTCCCTCCTACTAACCTAGGTACACATCCCCCTTGAGGATCCTAACCCAGCCTACCTTGATGGTAGTTTCAGGAAGGTTTAGGGCTGCTGCCAACTCGCATCTCCGCGGTCTCGAAACGTAGTTCTCCCTGTAGAACTCTTTCTCCAGCCTTGCAATCTGCTCCCGGGTAAAGGCGGTGCGGTACCGGCGCATCTGGTCACTGGCGCTGCAGGCCAGGGTGCCTTGGGAGCCGCTGCTGCCGCTGCCACCGTTACTCTTGGGGCCCTCGCTGCCACTGTTAGGACTGCTACCCAGAGCATCGGAGCCTGGCGCTGCACAGGAGCCCGGAGCACACAGGTACACATACAGAGACACAACACAAATACACAAACAATGTTGACTTCAGGCCGGAGGAGGGGCATTAGAAGGAGAACCCCTTAGCTTCCTCAGTCACTGATTCCGATGGGGCTCTGGAAGCTTCCCGGTCTTGAAACAGAAAGGCAGGCTTAAAGTGGATATTTGGAACACCTGGATCTAAAGGCTTCTACCCTCCTTTCCCTTCTGCCTGCCCCTGGGTGCAGCAAAGGACATATTCCCTGAGCTCTCTGCTTGTATTGGTAGGGGTGGGCAAGGATGTGCCAGAACACTGAGTTCTTGAGGTTAATGTATTGTAGCTTGTTGGACATGCAGTGAGCTTCCTCGATCTTGTGTGTATGCACCAGGATGCCGGTACCAGGTGTGGGGATGTGTGTTGAGTTGCATCTATTGCAGGAGTGGTATATTTTGAGTATAGGTTGTGAGGACATGGTATGGTAGAGAAGCTGGGTTAGGAAGATGATAGGAGATGGAGGTGGATACTTAACAAGGTGGTGCTGGCTGCCTAGGCCTAGAGGTAGATGCAAGCCTTTCCCACACATTCCCATGGTTTTATGGAGGTGTGTCTGCTGATGAGCTCCTGCTCCCAGGTTTTCATTCCTAGGAGTGGATATTGTTGGTGTAGAGAGACTCCCTTCCGAGCTATCTACCCCCACTCCCATTAGCCCCTGGTGAGAAGAAGCTCGGTAATTAAAGTACCAACCCCTTAGACCCACCCCAGAGAAGGGTGGGGCTCTAGCCCCCCTGCAGCTGCTTTTCCTTTGGGTGGAGAAGTGAGACTGAGGGAAAGGAGGAGGGGGAGGGCTCAATCCCCGCCTTTTCAAATGCAACCGGAGACCAAAGGCAATTAGACCATTGGGACCATTTCCGACCTGGCGCCGCCAGCCCGGGAAGTGACAAGGTAATTTGGACCTCTGACCGACGTGCAAACTGGTCGGAGGGCTGCAGCCCTCCGGAGACCAGAGTCCGCCACGATTTTACGGTCTTTATATTCTCTGGGCTTCCGCGCCCAGAGTGTGCCTTGGTCCCCTCCAGTCAAACTGGCGGGACAGCGTTTGATCTTGCTCTACCCGATGGAAGGTGTCTTCCCGTCTCAGCTGAATCATTCCCAGAAAACTCCGGGGGGGGGGGAGGAATTGGGGTGCGTTTTGAATCCCTCAAGTCAAGACTTGTGTCAACGCTGACATTCGTCCAGGCACAACTGTCACTCTTAGTTCCACTAATGGGATAACACGAGAGACCTCACACATACACACCAAGGTGCAGAGAGCAAAAGAGTTGTTCAGATGCCCCCGCCCCACTCACCCAACCCCAGCTATCCTGCCCCAAGGGAAAGGAGCATCTTCCACCTGGCCTGAGATGAAGGGAACTGTGGGTGCAGTGGGCGGACCAGGGAGCAGAGGGACAAGGTGGCTACCTTTGCTGTGCTGGTACTCGGCGTTCCCGGTGGCGCAGTCCGGGGTGCAGCTCACCTCGATTTCTTCATAGAAATCCGATTCGGTATCTGAGCTACTAGGTTGCCCTTGGCCAGAGAGGCTGTCCGCGGAGGGGACTGGGGGTCCCGGGCCAAGCATGGCCGCTCCAGCAGACCGTGGCTCGGCGCCCAGCCCTGCAGCACTGCCTGCTAGTCCATCGACCGGCTCCTCCTCCTGGCCTCCCCCGCCACGCTCCCGGGAAGTCGGAGGGCCGGCTCGCGGGCTCAGGCAACCGTGGGGCACCATCTTCTCTGGCGGTTCAGGCAGCGGGCTGCTCACAGCTTCGGACAAATTAGAGACCCTCTTACCAACCAGAGTGCCAAGCTGACCCCCATCCAGAAATATAACCATGTCCTTTCGGCTCTCCATCCCCGGACTCTCCAGAGGGGGGAGGGGGAAAACCCCCAAGTAAGCTCCTAACCCCAGGCTCCCTGGGATCTTGGCTGTGAAGAGGAGCTAAAGCGACAAGGCAGGCGCCGGGTAGCCCCAGCGCGGTGTCGACGGCGACCGCGGAGATGGCAATGGGGAGCTAGGGTCACCTTGTGATGCGAGCGCTCCTCTGTGCCGCACCGCCTCTGGGAGGAAGCCCCATTGCCCTCTTCTTTCTAAGCTGTCATCCTCCTGCTGCAATCGTCATTACAGTACCGCTGGTGACGCCACTCGGCGAACGCAAGTGGATAAATAGAAACGTCTGCCACAGCGAAGATGAAAGGAGACCCGCAGCTAATGGCTCGGCAGTGATGCGCCAGGTGTGGGCCTCGCTCGAATGGGGAGGAGAGTGTGAAAACAGAGAGACACACACACTGAGAAAGGGAGACACGCAGACAGAAAGGATGCAAATGGAATTCCGCACACAGAAAAGGGAGCGCTTATGGCGCGCAGCGAGTTCCACAGGGGCAGCAGGACTTGGTAATTAAAAAATGCTTTTGAAATTTTATTTTATTGTTGTTTGGACTTCTATTGTCTTAACCTGGTGTCTAGATCTAATACTAGTCAAAGAATCCATAGCTACTCTTTGGAAGCTGCTTACAAACTCATGCTTTCTGAGTAGTAATACAACCGCTTGTCCTTCTAAGTGGCTTCAATTTTTTTTTTTAACCAGCTAATGAAAAAGTACCCCACCCTCGTTGTCTGGAGAGCTTGAGCCTGCAGTACCCTTTCCTCCCTCATCTTCTCAACCTCATCTGTCTCCTTCACAAGAACCAAACTTTATTTTTCATCCCTAAGAGCCAAGAAATACCTTTTTCCCCTTTGAAAACCGGCCTTGTGTGCTGACTCAGTATTCCACGATTTAAGAAGGAGGAAAAAAAAAACCTCTCCCCACCTAGATCACCTGGCTTAAATTCGAAGTGTTCAATGAGTTGATGTTGTTGTCATTGTTGTTATTGTTAATTATCTCTCTCTATCTAGATGGCCTGGCCTGAATTCGGGTTGGCTCTTCATAGAAGAAAACATCTTTTGATTTGGCTTGTCTCCGGGCAATTTCAGGTATGTCGGTTAGGGAAAGGATCTGAGACTGGCCTTTCTTTTCCTGTCTGTATTTTAGGTATTTCTTCAGAGTCAACGAATTTCTGCCACAAATGGCGTGTTCTAATGAGAAGGTGCTGGCAATCAGGCCCCCTACTCTGGTAGTGCCCAACGAGCCCAGGCAGAAGGTGCTGGCCTTCACTGGTGGTTTTAGGGCAGCTGTGGGTAGAATGTGTGGCAAATTCTATCAGCAGGATTTGAACTTGCAGGGTCCTCTCCTGGGCTCTGCCTGAAAGGGGTTTTCTGTGTTCAAAGCTAGAGGTAGAAAGGAAAGTCATTGAAATGTCCTGAAAAGAAAAAAAAAACCAACAACAACAACAAAAAAAAAACCAAAATAGGCAATAGAGGGGTGGAGGACTAGGATAATCCTTTGAGGAGATGAGTCTCTGGGTCTGTGGAATTCTGGGACTTGGTCTTTGGAAGAAGGAGTAAAATTTCCTTGGGAGCCTGGCAGGTGGGCTGGGTTGGGAGACAGAGGTGAGCACCTTCTGGGTTTAACTCCTCAATCCTCCTTTCTCTGGCTCCCCCTGCAATATTTTCCACTGGTGAGTGGCTTGCCCACTTAGCTAAAGAAGAAAAAAGAAAAGAAAAGAAAAGAAAAAAGAAAAAAGGAAAGCTCCTCTGTGTCCCAAGGCAAAGCCCTAGCTTCTAAGAAACTTCCCGTGATTTCCTCATTGTCATCTGTCTCCTCCCCTTTTCTCGTTTTCTCTCTACCCTTTCCTCAATCTTTCTGATTTAGGATTATGGAAATATGGAGGAAGCCAGAGGTTTAGGGAAACGACTCTGGCTTTCCATTTCTCTCCTGATGCAGCAAATGTTTTTTAACCTTGCCTGGGGAACAAGGGCAGATGACAAGAAGGGTGGTGCCCACGCAAATGTTTCCACTCTTTATGAACCCCCAAAGCCATCAGCTGCTGAACACTGCTAGCCCAGAAATCTAGAGAAATATTTCAGAGGCCAAGAGCAGAAATGGGATAGCGAGTCCCAGGGCCACTTCCTGCCAGGAGGGGATATCCACTAATTCTGCCCTGCCCTGACTTTCTCACTCCAGCCAGAGTCTGCTGGAGCACCTGGCTTACTCTCTCTGCTCTCTAGACTCCTGAATCTGTCTCAGGGCTGCTGCTGGTGCTGCTGCCGCTGCTGCTAAATCTTCCAGGGCTGGGCCTGTGAGACACCCACTCTCCCTGCCCACCCCCCACGAACAAGCCACTATTTCACTGCCCTCCCTCTCAGAGGGAGGCTAGTCCCTAGAGTCACTCTGAGCTTCCCTGCCCCGCCCCCAGCCTTACATTCAATGGGAATGTTCAATGTTTGATCCCCTTTTACTCAGCATTTTCCCTAGAGATGAAAGCAGAGCAGAATTGTGAGATCAAGGGGTGCCATTTAGTCTCCTTCCTGGGTCGGTAGGATGGAGCCAGGCTTTCCCTTACATCTCCAGGAGGGGCCTCAGACTCTCAGAAGACTGCAGCCTCCCCTCTGCTCCAGATCTGAGCTTCATGGAAATCCCTTCTCAGCCCACCCCCAACCCCAAATTCCTCCCCAGACTCCAGCCTAGCTTTTTAAAGCAGTCTGTCTATTTAGTTTTTAGGTCCCTACTGAATCTCTCCCCATCTCTGCCGATGCTTAAAGGGGGAAAAAAAAAAAAAGAAATCCAACTAAATGTCACTTCTAAAATCAGTAATTGGCCGACTTCAAATGAAGGGAGGTGGAATTTTTCACGGCATTTGAAAAGAGTGCTGGAGAAAGACACGGTTTCGGGGTTTTTGTTTTGTTTTGTCTTGGAGTGTTACTGTTTTTGTTTTGTTTTTTCTCCCTGCTTGGGAAGTGTGTTTTAATCGTCATTGTCGTTGTATTATGAAGGTTATTTACTGAGCAGTGGAAGAAGGAAGGAAAATTCTAATAGCGCGTGAAGCAAGGTAACCCTTCGAAAGCAAAGAGGGGTGACAGCCGCCTTAATGGAGCCCGGCCCCGGTGCATCCCTCGCCTGCAGCTCCGCCGACCTGCGGTCCTTCTCCTGCTGGGGCGATCGGCTCGGATGCCGCCAGCTCATCGCGGATTGAAATTCTCTGAACTTCAAAAGCTGCGGGTTTGGCTTCCGCCCCGGCTAGGAGGGATAGAGGGTGGCTGGTAATCCTAGGGAGCCCAAGAGAGATAAGTCGCGCCGGTCGTTTTAAGTGGAATCTGAAGCCTTGCTTGGGCCACCGAACGCAGGGATCCACGGAAACAGCTTCGCTTTGCTTGAAAAACCGACTCGGGAGAGAGGCGGCGGCAGTCGTGGGGGCTGTCGTCTAGGTGACCCGAGGCCTGTGGGGTGTGGTCAGCAGCGGTCCTGAGCGGTCCAGAGCACCTTCACACATGCCTGCTGAAAGGCAAAGGGTGAAAGTCCAGGGACCTGGAGCTGGTTAACCTGCTTTCTCTCGGGGTGTGGGGGTGGGAGAGTCGACTAGGGAAAGAAAAACAATTTAACTTTTCTTTCGTCAAATGTAAGAACAAAGAGGGCATCCTTCTAAATAGTAAGTCTCCCACGTGTCGTAGACACTGCCCTCTGGTCCTCCGTGACTTTCCAGGTTGTGACAGAGATGTTTCCTCAAAGTTTCTGTGACTCTGGGTCTTCACAGCTAGAGGGGTGGGCAGTGGGAGTGGACTTCAGTCAGCTCCACTTCTCCCAGGACAGCTGGCCCGGCCTCTTTTTGAGCCCAGAGTCACTGAGTGGTACGCCCCTTGGGGGAACATCACCCCCCCCCCGCCCCCCGGGAGAAAAGGTTTACTGAAAGCCAAACTCCAGAGGTTCAGGTTTCTGTGAGCCCAAAGATCAAATAATCTGGACCGATTCCCTACTCCTGGAGGCAGTGTTCAGCTGTAGTGGGCAACACAGAACACTTTTCCTCTTCAGAGGGTTAAGCTGGAGGCTTCGGAAGTCCAGTTAGACGAAGTGCTCAGCCTCTGGGCCTCCCGATGTAAAGGGCACAGGTATTTGAGGCAAGAAACTGGGTGCTTCATGGCCTGATGCTTCTCAGAACCCCAAAGGTATCCAGTCCTGCCTATTTACCCTCTGAACCTGTTTGCCTAGTCTACTGAAAGCCAGCGTCTATTGGCCTCCTGCCTCCGTTCTGCCTCTGCCTGCCTAGAAGCCCATCTCCCCCAAGTTACTGTGGATACTGACAGCATCGAGGAGCAGACCCACCATAGGACTGACACCCCAGCTCTTCTCACCTGAGGCTAACTCCTTCCCTTTGGACAAGGCCCGGATGGGTCCAGTGTAGTTTGTTCCCTCCCTTTCAAGGGAGTTCTTCAATGCCTGCACAGGATAGCTCTTTCATCATTACTGTTCTGAAACTTGCTACTATTACAAAGCCAGTTGACATCCACATCTCTTTTAGCTACATAAGAGTTCTTTAAAGGGCTTTGATAGACTGCAAGGCTTTTTCTCCCTCGGTTGTAGGGTGACCAGTAGTCCTAACAAACGGCCACAGCAAGGCTGAGTGTCAGGCCTAGGCTCCTCCTCCTAAGTCTTCCTTCTTGTCCTCAGAGAATCTTTTCTGCTATCACTCATGTTGAGGTAACACCCCACAGCTTTTCTGGAATCTACATAGGTCTGTACCCTCAGCAGGTCCTTCCTACCCTCATGAGCACTCCTCTGGAGAAAAGGCCTCTGGCCACATTGATGCCACCCCTCCCCAACATAGATCTTTACCCAGGAGGACAAAGAGTCCTGTGGTAAGAGCAGCCACTGTGGTAAGAGCAGCATGGTTTTATGCATTTGTGTTTTCCAACATCTGCAGGCTTGGGGTGGGCTGGGGGGGGGGGCTGTAATGAACTATCCCTGACTTGCAGCTGAGAAAACTAAACAGGGAGAAATACAGTGCACTCTGTAAGAGGATTCTCCCCAATCCCAACCGCTCCCTGCCTTGAAGACAGCTCTCAGAACAACTCCTGGAAGCGGGGCTGCATCGTAGAACGCTTGCCTGGCTACTATGAAGTACCAGGCATGGGATTTGAGGCTATCATATGAAACAGCCAGCTTGTGCTTATCACCAGCGTCTTTTTGCACCCTCCTCGCTCATAGATGAGGGGGACAATTCCTGGGACTCTGAGTACTCCCCTTGGACCTGCAGGGGAGGGACAAAAGGCTGCAAACCACTTGGAAATACTCCCTCTACAGGATAGGGGCCAGCAGCTGGGTGAGGACTATACAAGGCACTGTAGGAGAGAAAAAAAAAACCCATTGTGGCCACGTGTGGCCATGTGGCAGATCATTGGAACCTGAGAGCAGAATTTCCGATCTTCGGGATCAAGTTCAGAACGCCCAAATGTCAGTATAATTACTGACTTTGGCCACCTTAAGGCATCCGCTCAATGGCAATCAACCCTGAGTGCTTTTCTGAGAAAGACCTAGGTTCCCCAACGCCACTCACCTGTGTTTTTAAAAGACAAGACCACAACCACACAGGGCAACCTGAAACCCACCAGCCTAACTCACAGGTGCCATACTGCCTCAGCATCCCAGGGTGCTAGGATTTACAGGCATACAGCCTTTCACCACACCCAACCAACTACCTAGACACTCTTAACCTCTTAGAAATTCTATGCCCTTAGAGATCTGGCTATCCTTTTTTCTAGAAAAAGTCAGAGGTCCTTCAATTTCCAGAATTTCTCTCCCCGCATATGCCCTTTAGAGCCACCGTAGTCCAAGCAAAATGGCCTAATTCATTTTTAAGGATGTATGTTTACCTGAGGTTGTTGTTGTTGTTGGGTTTATTTTATTTTGTTTTTGTTGTTGCTTGTTTGTTCCTTTCACTACATAGCAGCTTCCCGTCCCGCCCCCCCCCCCCCAAGCTGTCCTGATGCTTACGTGGCCCAAAGGACAAAACCTAAGTGGCTGGCCAGGCTTGCTTATACATGTGACCTGGCCTACACAAACCCTCCACTGAAAACCTCCAGATTGTGGCCTTGCATCTGGCTGGAGCTTCCCTAAAAGGCAGGACTTGACTTGGACTGTTCATCTTTTGAATAAAGACAAGAGCTGCCTGGCTATTGCCACATCCCTATATTACAACAGGAGCTCCTTTCCCAGCCTCAGGGAGGGGTTTTCTCTGTTCTTGTTGGCTTGGGTTTTATTCTGATTCTGCAGCTAGAACCTGGGGCCCTATACATGCTAATCAGGCACGTTGCTACCAGGACATAACCAGATCTATTGCTTTACACTTTACAGAGGGGCAGGAGGGTGAGATAAGAGTCTAGTTGTGTAGCCTAGGCTAATAGGAGTTCAAGTGGCCCCAACTGAGTGAGTCTCCTCTGCCCCTGGGACTTTATGCATGTGCCCCCATACCCAGTGCTCGCTCTGCTTTCTACCGTTTTCTCCAAAGGCAAACCTTTCTATGTGCTGAAGGATTCGAGTCAGCTCTAACTTTCCCATACAGTGTCCTCGCCATGTTTATCCCATTCACTGATAGTAATAAGAGGGAGACTCACTGTAATTTCAGACTAAGGCGACAAGGAATCTGAATTGACCCTAACCAAACCCCAAGAGTGCTGGTCTCTCTGTCTTCCCTGGATCTCCAGCCTCAGAGGATGTTGACACATCCTCTTTCCCAGTCCTTTGTCCCAGATAGGAGATGCATGCAGCCAGACATCCAGCAGCAGAGATAACTGGGTGGGAAAACTATGCCTGCACTCCTTAGTCTGCCCAGGGCAGCAAGTCCAACTGGTCTGTGCAGCCGAACTTCTCTTTGGGTTGGTTTGGAGGTTTGTGGAAGCTGACTTTCACAGAGTCCACTCCCAACCCAGACTTGTCCTTCCAGCTAATTGAGCTTCACCTCGATGCCGGTAAGCAGAGGAAAAATGACCTCAGAGAGATTGAGAAGATCTAAGTAGCACGCAGCTAGAAGTGAAATGAACGATTTTAACTTAAGTCGAGAAGCTTCCAAAAGCCAGATTAGGACATTTTCCCTGTGCCCTCAAGAATCGTTAACTATACCACGTTCTCTAACATCCACACAGTCAAGATGCTTCGGGTAGGGAAAGTTCTGGACGAGGGCCACCCTTCCTGAATTGGCTGGGTGGCTGAGGCTCCGACAATACAGAAAGAATTGTTAACCCGCTGGAAGGCCCGCAGGGTGCCTCGACGTAGAAAAACTGCCCTCCCGGCCCAAGTATCTGGCGGTTTATCGGAGAGTGTGCGGGTGCACCGAAGATGGATCAGATTGTGGCAGCGAGGGGGACGTGGAAGTGATGTCAGCCCAGAAAACGAGCGCTGTGGGCTAGGAGAATACTGTGCGCCCGGCCTGACTCGTCATGGAGTCTATATCCCTTCCGTTCTCCATCACAGCGGCACCAGGTGCAGCTGCACAATCCCCTAAATGTCCCTTTCAAGCTGAGAGCCAGTCAGGCGTCCCATCCGGTCTTTGCAGCCGGGTCCTGTATCCTCCGCTCCTCGCTGCCGCGGTGACAAAGCACCGCTCACGAACTGCTGTCTTGGTGCGCCCCCCACTGCCGATCGCCAGAGGCGGAAGTCGCATCTCTGTAGCAGCATCCTTGCTGGCTCAGATGCCAGGGCTCTGCCACTACAGGCATGCGAATCCTGCATAGCTAGAGGTCGGTTGATCATGGCACAGTAGCCTCACTCTCAGTGCGTCTGCTCTGGGGTTAGACTCCAGGAGAGCTGGACCCGAGGTCTCCGCCCACATAGTCGCAGTTCCAAGGAGTGGTAATTAACTACAGGTGGGGAACTGGGCCTAGCTCTCTTATGCCACCCTGCCTCTTCCCCAGTCATTTGAGAACCAATGCAGAAATACTCCCACCCCCGTAAGAACTGTAGCAAGCATACAGTTATAGGATAGGAGTCGTTATAATTTTCACTTGTCAGCCAATATATTCATTCAGTCCAGTCATGTTCCAATATGCATTGTTCCACTTGATGTGACTCACCCAGCCCAGGCTGTGGAGCCTCTGGATACTGCTTTGCCTACAGGTCTTGGGCAACTCTTTCCTTACTTAGTTTTGAGGCCTATTGATCAACAAACAAGCCTTCTCAGATTCACCTAGACAGTGCTCTTGAAGTGTAGTCTCTACAGCATCTGGGAACTCCGTTCTGGAACCTACTGAACCAAAAATTCTTAGCCTGGGTTCAGTAATGTGTTTCAACAAGCCCCTCAAATGATTACAAATCACATTCAAGATTAAAAACTGCTGCTCTGTGGGTTTCATTGTTTCTGGTCCTTCACCTGAGATAGGTTTTTAAGAGTACCTTAAAGGTTGCACATACCACACACCACACACACACACACACACACACACACACACACACACACACACATGCATATTTGAGTATCCCTGTCCTTTATTCACTTCTAAGTAGCTTTTTTTTTATTGTTTTGTTTTGGTTGATTTGTCTTCTTGTTTCAGTTTTTTGAGACAGGGTTTCTCTGTGCAGCCCTAGCTGTTCTGGAACTCACTCTACACTAGGCTGGTCTCCGACTCAGAGATCTACCTGCCTTTGCCTCCTGAGTGGTGAAATTAAAGGCACACACCACCACTGCCCAGCTTCCAATTAGCTCTTTGCACAAACAGAATGGCCTTGGAAGTAACTGGGGACAAGGAAGGATCAGGTACAGAAATAGGTTTTCTAGTGATTCCTAAAAAGGATGGGTATATTAATCCTTCAGGGGGTGGCTTTGCAAGTACCTCTTGCATACAGCATCTTAGACTTGAGCATCACACACATGCCTGGGCTGGGGATGTAGCTCAGCTGGTAGAATGCATGCCTAGCAAGCACGAGGTTCTAGGTTTCACTCTCAGCATGGCATAAACTGCATGTGGCCGTACATGCATGCCATCCCAGCACTCAGGAGGGGAAGGCAGGCAGACCAGAGGTTTAAAGTCATTCTCAATAGGAGGAGCTGGAGAGATACTCAGAGGTTGGGAGCATTGGCTTGCTCTTCCAGAGAACTGGGTTCTATCTCCAGCACCCACATGGCAGCTTGCAGCCCACTGTAACTCTGCCTCCACCAGGGAGTCTGATGCCCTCTTTGGGTTCTTATAGACACCAGGCATGCATGTGCTGCACAGACATCCATGCCTCAAAAAATAACCACACAGATAAACTAAAATTTAAAAGTAATGTAAGTGTGATAAAAGATTATGTGCACACACACACACACAATGAGTTCAAGATCATCCTAAGCTATAAGAGATACTAGCTCACAAACAAAACAGCAACAAAAAAGATATCATTTCACTCTCTGCCCTTCACTGGGGATAAAACCACAGTTTCACTACTGAGCTATACACCTCTGCTTTATATATAAGGTCTTTCCTTTGGGATTATTTCTAAAATGTTAATTTAGGCCTAAATCAAACATCTTTAGAGGATTCCGAAAAAGTTGACACACTATATACGCATGCATGTGCGTATGCATATGTATATATTGTCAGGTTTTTCTAAACATACATACATGTAAGTTGATGTTTGATAAGTTAAAGTACAGTGAGTTTTATGGATTAGGTAGCCCGGGCCTAAGGTACCACGAGATGTCCCAAGAATATGGAATGGCTGCGTCTCCTGAGTACTGGATACTGCTCTAGATGCTGTACATATAAGCTACGCAATCTCCAGAACTCTAGCTTACTACAGTTGTCCTCAGGCCAGTTATACAGATGGAGGAGCTGAGTCAAAGAGGGGTTAAAGGCTCACTCAGGAACACACAGCCAGCTAAAGCGGAGGTAAGAGCTGACTCCAAGGGAGTGCTACCAGGGGACTGGCTCCTCCTGCTTCCTGGCATCAACCTGGCCTCCCACAGTCCTTTGATCTTAAAAAATACTAGATTTCACAATGGTTATTTCTAGCGCTAGCAGTATGAATGGTTGTGAACAGGGCTGGGAGTTAGTTGTTTTGGCAGACAGCAAGTTTAGCATGTGTAAGCTTCTAGGTTCATGTTCAAGTACCAAATGTCAATAACAACAGTAATAATAACAGTAATAATAAAACTAAACCCAAATGGTGGTACATGTCCTTACTTTCAGCACTTTGGAAGCAGTCAGCAGGTCTTTTGAGTTTGAGGCCAACTTGATCTACACAATGAGTTCCAGTCATCCAGAGCTACACAGTAAGCAACCAACCAACCAAAAATCCCCCAGCAAGGTAGTCATGGTAGTGTGCTCTGTTAGTCCCAGGACTCCAGATCTCTGGTGAGTTTAAGACCAGCCTGGTCTACATAGCAAGTTTCAGCCAGCTAAGCTTCTCAAAACATAAAAACAGGGCTAGAGAGAGACAGTTCTGTGGTTATGAGCAGTGGCTGCTCTTTCAGAGGACCAGGGTTCTATTCCTAGTACCCATGTAGTGGATCACAACCATCTGTAATTCCAGTTCCAGGGATCTGATGCCCTCTGGCCTCTCCAGGTACTAGGCAAACAAATGGGGCACAGACATACATGCAGGCAAAACACCTACAAGCATAAATCAAAACTAAAAATTAGATTTAAAATTTAGATTTAAAACACTAACAGTGTCTATCACATTCATGTAGACTTTTCTCAACCACTACTGCAGTTGTTACAAGAGATTTGTCAAATAGAAATTTCTTTTCCTTTTTTTTTTTTTTTTTTTTTTTTTTTTGAGTCAGGGTTTTTCTGTGTAGCTCCAGCTGTCCTGGAACTCACTCCATAGACCAGGCTGGGCTGGAACTCAGAAATCTGCCTGCCTTTGCCTCCCAAGTGCTGGGATTAAAGGCGTGCACCACCACTGCCTGGCTTCAAATAGAAATTTCTAACATCAGCCGGGCTGTAGTAGTGGTCCCCTCCTTTATTCCCAGCACTTGAGGATGCTGAGACAGGCAGATTTCTGAATTTGAGGCCAGCTTAGTCTACAGAGTGAGTTCCAAGACAGCCAGGGATACACAGAGAAACTATCTTGAAGAAAAGAGATGAAGGAAGGAAGGAAGGAAGGAAGGAAGGAAGGAAGGAAGGAAGGAAGGAAGGCAAACAAGAAAGTTCTGACATCTATTTTATATTCCCACTTTACAGGTAAAGAAACAGTTCCAGAGAGATTAAACACCTGCTCAAGGATCACCCAGCTTCTTTGAGGGATACTCTTAGGCCTTCTAAACTTCTTTGTCTTTTTTTTTCTTCTAACTACCTTTATTTATTTATTTATTTGTTTGTTTGTTTATTTATTTATTTTTGAGATAGAATTTTTCTGTATAACAGCCCTAGCTGCCCTGGAACTCACTCCATGGACCAGACTGGCCTCAAAGTCACAGAGACGTGCCGACCTCTACCTTCCAAGTGATACGATTAGATGCACCACCATCCAGCTGTCTTTTTGTTTATTTTTATGTCAGACATCACTCATACATCCTCCTTTTTTGCTGCTGTTGCTTTTTATTTCATTTATTTAATTAGTGTGTGTACATAGGCTGCAGCACACATGCAAAGGTCAGAGCCCAACTTTCAAGAGTCAGTTCTCTCTTTCTACCATGAGGGTCCCACAAAAAGAACTCAGATCATCAGCCAGAGCCTTTACCCACTGAGCCATCTCACTAGCCTTGAGGCAGGGTCTTGCTGTGTTGTCTAATCTGGCACCTCAGATTCACTATCCTCCTGCCTCAGCTTCCTGAGTGTTAAGATTATAAGCACTTATTACTACATCTAAGTCCATGTATCATCATATCGAAACCAAGCATCTTCTCTCTCTCACCCCTCCTCTCCCTTCCTCCTTCCTTCCTTTATTTTTTAATTTAAGACAAGATCTCATGGTGAATCTTGAGTTCACTCATAGCCCCACCTCTCTCTCTCCAGATTTTCAAGACAGGATCTCTCTGTGTAGCTTTAGCTGTTCTGGAACCCACTCTGTAGACCAGACTAACCTCATAGCTCTGCCTGCTTCTGCATCCTGAATGCTGGGATTAAAGGCATGCGGCACCACGCTCAGCTTTATTCATATATTTTTTTGAGATGTGCAGGCTGCCTTCCCTGCCTATATTCTCTTTCTTCCTCCCTCACGCCTCTAGTGAAGCAGGACAGTAGAGAATTGTTCTTTTCAGTGACCAGTGAGACTTAGGCAACATCGTCTCACAACTATGACATGAAACAAAGACTCAGACTTTACATGGGGCAAACAGCAGTTTTTCAGTGGGTTCCACAGAATGAGTGAGTTATTCTTGGCCCCTGACTCATCCTAAAGACCTACCAACACTGACAGACACACAAGAAAAGGCAGACAGCTGCAAGATGCTACTAATAATTGAAAATATACAGCATGAAGCAAGCATGCTGTGGATCCCAGGCTCCTGCTATGATTGGCCTGAGGTTGTTTTGTAATCACCATTACTGGCAACATGTCAACTTCAGAATGCTTTTCTAATTATCCTGTTCTTGGACCTTACTGTTCTTGGAAAGAATCGGAAGAGGAAAGAAATGTCACTGTTATAAAAATAGTCATGGGAAGGGCCAAAAGGCACCCAAGTTCCAGATTTAACTCTGCTCTAGAGTTAGGCTCTGAGAGAAGGGTTGGGGTATATCGAGAGGTAGCACTGATCCTATCCAGTCGTGATTTTAATGCTAAATATGGCCCTTTGGCAACTGAGGAACCAGATTAACTGCCAAAGTTGTCTTTTGGGGGGGGGGGGGTTCGAGACAGGGTTTCTCTGTGTAGTCCTGGCTGTCCTGGAACTCACTCTGTAGGCCAGGCTGACCTCGAACTCAGAAATCTGCCTGCCTCTGCCTCCCAAGTGCTGGGATTAAAGGTGTGCGCCACCACTGCCTGGTTACAACTTTTGTCTTTAGTTGACCTGCCCTTCTACTGCTGGTACAAGCAATGGAAAGAACAAAAACCATATTGTAGAGAGAATATCTCATGTATTATATGGATGCATCATCTGTCGATTAAAAAGCCTATGACTTAGGCAGAAAATGGGAGGTGGGACATCTGGGAGGAGAAATGATTCTGGGAAAGAGCCAGGCAGGAGATTTGCAAGGAAGATGTGTCAGAAAGGACACATGGTACCTGAGCACAGGTAACCAGCCATGTGGCAGAATGAAGGCTAGAATAAATGGGCTATATTAAGTTATAATCTAGTCAGAGAAGAGCCTAGCTATATGGACAAGGTATTTATAAAGATATATTGAGTCTGAGTCTTATTTCTGGGAGCATGGGGCTGAAAGGCAGAACCAAACCTAACTTGGCTCTCAGCTAAGAACATAATTCACACACTTTCATTTATCTTACTTTATTTTACTTTTTAGATAATATTCTATATATGTGATTGCTTGACTATATGCATGTCTGTTCATGATGTGCTCATCTGGTGCCCATGGAGGCCAGAAGAAGGCAGCATTAAGTTCCCTAGAAGTGGAGTTATAGATGAGTGGTTGTGAGTAGTCACATGGGCGCGAGCAACGGAATCTGGTTCTTCTGCGAAAGCCTCCAGCCCTACATACTGTCGTTTAAATATTACAACAATCTACAGCGAGGGTGATGGGTCTCCCCACCTAACAAATGAGAAAAGTGAGACACAAAGACGTTAACCCGCTTGCCTGAACCCACACAGACAGACAGTAAGAGGGAAATTCTGGACAACTTTGCTTGTAAACTACAAATTTTACTTTCAGTAGCCACAAATCCACTTTCTTTCTTTTCTTGTATTTTCTCTCTCTCTTTCTTTCTTTCTTTCTTTCTTTCTTTCTTTCTTTCTTTCCTTCCTTCCTTTTTTCTTTCTTTCTTTCTTTCTTTCTTTCCTTCCTTTTTTCTTTCTTTCTTTTTTTGTTTATGTTTTTGTCTTTCAAGACGGCTTCTCTGTTTAGCATTGGCTGTCTTGGAACTCTCTCTGTAGACCTAGCTGGCCTCAAACTGAGACACCTGCCTACCTCAGCCTCCTGAGTGCTGGGATTAAAGACATACACCGCCACTGCCCAGCACAAATCCCCTTTCTGTATGGATGTAGATTGTAATATCTTCTGATCCAACAAAAGAGCATGCAGGTCTTAGATAGAGTAAGGCCTGGGCTGAGTTCAGGAGGAGAGGCAGGCCCCAGAGATGGCTAAGGAGCTGGAAATCCAGCTGTAGCTGCATTCACATGAAAGAGGATGTACTTGCAAACCAGACCTGAGCTTGACCCTCAGCTCTGGCACTTCCCAGACAATGACCTTGGACTACCCAAAGCTGCAAGATGTTAGGCCTCAGATGCAGCTGCCGAATCAGAATACCAGAGGCTTGCCTCTGGAGCTGTTCTGACAATGAGATGGACAGAGTTAGCAGCGGCCTGTAATGGGCAGGACAATGTCTTGTATGTACCCGCCCACACACACCTTGCCAGCTCCTGACCTCACTCTTCCGTGTCTGAGACACTTACTCCTCAACATCACTCTCAAAGTGAGAAGTAGCATCGAGCATGATGGGAATGGTGCCCATGGAACCCCACCAACTGTGCTCTTTCTCTCTCTACATGCCAGTTACAGTGGCATACAAGAGTATAATAGCGAGCTGGAGAGATGGCTCAGTGGTTAAGAGCACTGGCTGCTCTTCCAGAGGTCCTGAGTTCAATTCTCAGAAACTACATGGTGGCTCTCAAACATCTGTAATGGAATCTGATGCCCTCTTCTGGTGTGTCTGAAGACAGCTATGCTGCACATGGAACAGTAAGTACCATGTGCAGGGACAAGGCTTTATAGCTTGTGAGGTTACTCGCCTTAAAAAAATAAAAAGTACACTAGCTGCTCCTTTAATGGCCATCTAGTAGAAATCTAGAATAACAGGTAAGAACAAAAGCCCAAAGCACCCTGACTGCTTTCTAACTCCAGCTTTGCCACTCACTTTACCAGCTGTGTGGTGGTGAGAGAGTATCTTAAATTACTTCAAACTTTGCTTCCTCATCCATAAAATTGTACCAATAAGGATTAAATGAGATAGCACATATAAAACAATTAGAAGCTCTTCTAACACATATTAAGACTTCATAAATGTTAGCTATCACCGTTATGGTATGTCAATTCTCTGACGTGTGCTTAGAGGATAAAAGGAAGATGAATGCAGCCAAACTCCACCCATGGAGGAGACGCATCACTGGGAACAGCATATGTTCAAAGGCAGATGAAGCCAGCTTCAGCACTGACCTGGTCAAGATATAACCTTAGACCCTTCAACTTCCCTGGAAATGCAGTGGGTGAAATCTGATTTGTCATCTCTGCGTAGCTGTTGGCCCACACAGAGCTCTATTACCTCTCACTGTTGCTTTTAATCTTTGGACTTGTAATGGTTCTCCTGTGTGTAATACAGAGTTCATCCTCCTGGGAGGAGCTACAATTCAAGCATTGCTTACTTGAAGCTTGGCAATCCATTAACATTTAACCAGCATTACGGGAATGGTTGGGAGAAGAGGACCAGAGAATGGAGCTGTATTGGAAGGAAAGGGGACTCAGGAGAGGAGTGGACTTCCAAGACAGCCCATTTTGTCACTGTCACCCAAGGAGCATGAGACTTCCATATGTGTGGTAGTATTAATTACTCACTGGGAACCATCACGACAACCTTATCCCAATGTGATAGAAGAGGCAATGTTGATATTGTAAGACTCCCTTCAGTATCAGTCGGAGGTGAAGATACTGGAAACAGGATGCTGAGCATTCTGGCACTTTAAATCCCCGCACTTGGGAGCCAGAGACAGGCGGATCTCTGTGAGTTTGAGGTCTACATTTTGGTCTACAGAGTGAGTTCCAGAACAGCGAAAGCCATGTAGAAAGACCCTGTCTCAAAAGAAACAAAACAAAAACAAGACAACAACAAAGAAAGGAAGGAAGGAAGAAAAGAAGGAAGCCAGATAGAGAGGGCTAGTCACATGATGTCATGTTTGTAGTCCCAGTCTCTCTCTCTCTCTCTCTCTCTCTCTCTCTCTCTCTCTCTCTCTCTCTCTCTCTCTCTCTCTCCCTCTCTCTCTCTCTCTCTCTCACTCTCTGCAATCAAACTCTTAGCTACTGCTTCAGCACCGTGCCTGACTGCATGTTACCACACTCCTGCTATGATGGTCATGGACTAACTCTCTGAAACTTTATGCAACCCCCCCAATTGATGCTTTTTTTGACAAATTGCCTTGGTCATGGTATCTCTTCATAGCAATATAAAAGTAACTAAGGCACCACAATGATTTTAGATTCTTTTTGTTTGTTTGGTTTGGTTTGGTTTGGTTTGGTTTTTGGTTTTTCGGGACAGGGTTTCTCTCTGTATAGCCCTGGCTGTCCTGAAACTCACTTTGTAGACCAGGCTGACCTCTAACTCAGAAATCCACCTGCCTCTGCTTCCCAAGTGCTGGGATTAAAGGCGTGCGCCACCACTGCCCAGTTAGATTCTTTTTCTGTCTCCAAGTAACTGATTTTTGGATCTGTAAATCAAACCCAGATTCTTGCAAATGCTAAGTGTGCCCTGTGTCCTGTCTCCCAATGAATAACACTCTACACCCTTACTTTAGGCTTTCTGACACTAGGAACAATTTCTCACTAGTACAACATATAAGATAAAGCTCTTGGCCTGTGGAAGCTGAGCTTCTGGTACAGATAAGAATGTGGTATTCTTAAGCTGTATGTGCCTTGTGAACAAAGCAGTAAAAAGAGCAAGGGACTGGGGTTGTAACTACAATGGAGCACTTGCTTATGATTGGTGAGGACCTGGATTGAGTTCCCAACGCTTCAAAAAACTAAAGACCTGCAATTCCAGCTACTGGGAGGTTGAAGCAGGACTGCAGGGTTAAGATCTTACTGGGTTACAGAATGAGTTCAAGGCCAGCTTGGGCAACTTAGTGAAACAGTATCTCAAAATTAAAGGTTAGGGGCTAGTGGGATGGCTCAGCTGTTAAGAGCACTGATTGCTTTTCCAGAGGTCCTGCGTTCAAGTCCCAGCAACCACATAGTGCCTCACAACCATCTGTAATGAGATCCGATGCATTCTTCTGTTGTGTCTGAAGATAGCGACAGTGACAGTGTACTTACATTCATAAAACAAATAAATATTTAAAAAAAAAAAGATTAAAAAAGAGATCCAGATGGAGGCTGGAAGATAGCTCAGCAGCTAAGAGTGCATATTACTCTTCAAAGAATCTAAGTTTAGTTCCCACCACTCACATCCAGCAGCATACAACTCCTGTAACTACAGCTCCAGGAGATCTAAGGCTTCTGCCCCCAGGGACGCCTGCATGTATGTCTCACACTCACACAGATACATGCATATGCATGATTAAAAGTAAAATAAACGGACTCAGGTTCCTTCCGGTCTGTCTGGGCTGGTGTCCAGAGTAGACCTTGGGCACAAGCTCCGCAGCCAGTCCCACAACACCCAGAGGAAGCTCCACTCCCAGGTTACCTAACAAGCCCAGGATCACAGGATCCTAGAATCACAGGATCACAGACACAGCTTGACTCTGAGGAGTTCTGACACAACCAGGATCACAGGAAGGACAGGCTCCAGTCAGATTTAGCAAGGGCAGGTAGCACTAGAGATATCCAGATGGTGGGGGGCAAGTGTAAGAAAATAAACAACACAAACCAAGGTCACTTGGCATCATCAGAACCCAATTCTCCTACCATAGCAAGTCCTGGACACACCATTACACCGGAAAAGCAAGATTCAGATATAAAATCACTTCTCATGGTGATGATACAGGACTTTAAGACAGACATAAATAGCACCCTCAAAGAAATACAAGAGAACACAGGTAAATAGCTAGAAGCCCTTTAAGAGGAAACACAAAAATCCCTTAAAGATCTTCAGGAAAACACAATCAAACACGTGAAGGAAATGAGCAAAACCATCCAGAATCTAAAAATGGAAATAGAAATGATAAAGAAAACAGAAAGAGAGACAACCCTGGCCATACAAAACCTAGGAAAGAAATCAGGAATCATAGATGCAAACATCACCAACAGAATACAAGAGATAGAAGAGAGAATCTCAGGGGCAGAAAACACCATAGAAAACATTGACACAAAAAAATCAAAGAAAATGCAAAAAGCAAAAAGCTCCTATCCCAAAACATTCAGGAAATCCAGGACACAATGAGAAGACCAAACCTAAGGATAATAGGTATAGAAGAGAGTGAAGATTCCCAATGTAATGGGCCAGCAAATATCTTCAACAAAATTATAGAAGAAAACTTCCCTAACCTAACAAAAGAGATGCCCATGAACATACAAGAAGCCTACAGAACCCCAAATAGACTGAACCAGAAAAGAAATTCCTCCTGTCACATAATAATAAAAACACCAAATGCACTAAACAAAGAACGAATTTTAAAAGCAGTAAGGGAAAAAGGTCAAGTAATATATAAAGGCAGGTCTATCAGAATTACACCAGACTTCTCACCAGAGACTATGAAAGTTAGAAGATCCTGGGCAGATGTCATACAGACCCTACAAGAACACAAATGCCAGCCCAGGCTACTATACCCAGCAAAACTCTCAATTACCATAGATGGAGAAAACAAGATATTCCATGACAAAACAAAATTTACACAGTATCTTTCCACAAATCCAGCCCTACAAAGGATAATAGATGGAAAACATCAACATAAGGAGCAAATCTACACCCCAGAAGAAGCAAGAAGGTAATCTTTCAACAAATCCACACAAACCTAATTCCACCTCTTACAACAAAAACAACAGGAAGTGACAATTACTTTTTTTTAATATATTAATATGAAAATTAATATTACCAACATATCCTAATTGACTGAAATCCAATAATATGAGGAATTAGAAATTTGTTGATTGTCATCCAATGGTCTCTCTAATTTGGTAATTGGAGAAATAGGTCCAACATTGTACAATCTATATATACTTTCAGCTTGTTTGTTTGTGACAGTGTCTTGCTGTGTACAACATAAGGGTCTTGAAATCTTGCTTCTCCTATCTCAGCCTCTCTATTAGT
>JADRCD010223432.1:0-14542 GCA_019843815.1 Montemys delectorum
TGTTAAACAGCATATCGATTTGAAATTGAAAAGATTTCTACCCCTTGAAAAATTAAACAAACACAAAGGAGCATGTTTACTAGCCAGACTGGGCTGTCTGCCTCGTAACTCTCCTATGGGGAGTGAACTGTGGTTTTCTCACTTTATCAATGGCAGACGATACTTTTACTCACAGGGCAGAGTAGCTCCCCTTAAACCAGGTATAATGCCAAGCCCACAGGTTCAGGGAGTCTTGGTGTGTCATGGTGAGCAAGTCTGCAAAGTTATTTTGGGACTCTGACAAAGACCTGGGCTGTCAGCAGATACTCACTTACCCATTCATTTGTTCAGTGGAAACTTATTTAGCAGCCCCTGTGCTCAGCATCCTGTTAAGTATGTAACAGGATACAGAGTTGAACATGACACTGGTAGGTTTCAAAAGAGCACTCCAGAGCGTTAAGGAGGCTGGAACACAGGCTGGAAGGCAAAGGCAACAGGCCAGACACATGCCACTGCAGAATTAATGTAGGGAGTACTGTCATGGGGTGGTGGAAAGGAGAGACCAAGTTAGACCCCAGGGATATTCTCAAACTTTCCTGAGTCCTGAGTGTCTTTAATAACCAGATGAAAAAGTTTCACCCTGTCCACTGGGAGAAAAAAGTGCAGCGTCTCAGTCTAGGTCAAGAAAACGGGGCACAGACTTGTATAGAAGAGATGCTAAAGATCTGAGATTTAGGAGAACACAGACATGATATAGTGTGTAGTGGAGTCCATGAGTGATGGACTGGTTCATTTTATAGAAATTTTGTGGGACACCTGCCTGTGAGATCTGCCCCCATAAGAGTTAGAGGTTAAGCTAGTTTGAGACAGGGTTTGTGAGGCAAAGCTCACAGAAATTCACCAACTGGGACACTGAGGTCAGGATGGGAAGGCACTGTGGATGCTACACACAGCACTAGGCTGGTACTGTCTGGGCACCTGTGCAATGTAGTGAGAATTTCACTCTGAGGATTAATTGGTTCTTAGGAACTGCCTCTGAACTATCCTCCTTATAAAACTATTCCTATGAAGCCCTTAGCATATTGCCAGATATGTAGCCCCAGTCTGTATCCATCCCTGGACTTATGAAGTACATCAGTATATAACAGTGATACGTGTGGGTGTCCCTTTAGCCTGAGTCTGGGTTGTTTGACAATGACAGTTTAGCTTCATCAGCAGTCCCGAGGGTTGGAGCAAAGCTGCACGGGACCCAACCTCAAAATAGTCAGCAGTTTTCCACCACACCATAAGAGCATCTCTTTGGGAAGGCTGGGTGTCACAGTACATGCTTCTTGAGGGGGACAGAAGCATTCCAGCTGCTGAGCTAGAGCCGATGAAGACAGATGTTTCTCTCATTCACCTTGAAATCCTAGAGAGGGGTTAGGCAGAGAGAACATGCAGGGTTTTAATGTTCTCTGCTGTTAAAATTCTTACACCTGTTTTTCTGACAAGAGTTCTCAGGGAGGATGACATTGAAACCATCTTTTTGCCAATAAGTAATAATGAGGAATTACAATCCATATATTAACATTTAAACAATGTAACAAATATTTAATAGTAGTAGAGTGCAACAAGATGATATAATAATATTCTTAATATTATATTAAAATGATATGGGCCACACAAAATGTGACAGTGAACAAAAATAGACATTAAATGAGCAAGTTCAGCGGGGAGGGAGGAAAGGAGAGAGTGAAAGATCCTAAATTACTCTGATATGTGCTGAAAGATTCTAAAGGCAATGATTTTTAAGGAGGAAATGGAGATGTGGTGTGGCGGAGTCTCTGAGTGATGGATGGATTCATTGTGCCTTACAATAGCATTAAACTTTGTGTTTTGTTTTCATCTGATATCCCAATGCCATGGCCTATAAACCAGAAAGTACAGGAATAAAAAGGTTCCAGGTTATCATTGGAAAAGCCAGTATTTTTATTTCAATTGTCAAAAATAGTAATAATTACTGCACTGGACATGTTTGAAATAAAGCTATCTTTCAAAATAAGTTTAGAGGCATTTGGGTCCTATAGAAGGTTACAGGGCAAAAAACCAGCTTCCTATTTAATATCTGTTGCTGTGAATATGTGGCCTTGATGTTGAAGGTGCATCACACCCAGCCCATTGTGTGTCCTCTGAGAGATTCGACGTGGAAATGGTATGATCTAACCGACAAATTTATGAAAGGATGACTGGGATGAGCCTTGGCATAGAGACCAGCGAGATCAACTAACTCAGAGCAGGCTAATTGCTGTCGATCCCTCTGTCAAACTGCAGGAGCAGCAGCAGCAACAACAACAACAAAAAAGTCTCCCCAGGATCAGGATTAGTGTTACTAGGGTGAGGTCTGTCCACCTTGCTACATTTCATAGCAGAACTGGACTGAGCATCACTGAAAGGCTGCTGACCTGTAGATAACACTTCTCCTGCAGCGGCCCTTCTCAGAGGACTGTAGTGTCGGCATGTTTCATGGCTGATGATGTTAAAGTAAAGCTAGGATCTCTGGGAGAGCTCTGTTTTTAATAACTGGTTCCCATTTTTGATTTGGTCATAATGTACACTGGGAAGTTTTCAGACTGTGAATTCCTAATTCCTCGCTTTTTATTCAGTGGTCTTAGCACCCTTTGATGATTGATGCCTGGCTGGTTCTTGACATGTGGTGGTAAAGTCTTGGCTTTCTGTTTCAGATCTGCATTGATTTGTCTTGTTTTTCTTTTTCTTTCCCTTTGTAATATGGTACAAAACCAGTTTGAATGCATGTGTATGTTTTTTTCTCTTGCCCACTTTAATTTGATTCTTCTTTTCCTTTAGTTTCACTAATGTATAATTGACAAATAAGTGTATACATGGGGCTGGGGAGATCACACAGTGGGTAACAGTAACTGCTCTGTAAACATGAAGGTACTAGTTCTAGTTCCCGACATCAAGGTAAAAAGCAGGCATGGCCATGCATGATGGCTATGACTGAGCATTGAAGGACAGAGCCAGTTGGATTCCAAGAGCTTACTGGTCAACCAGCCAAGTTGAAACAGCAAAATTACAGTTCTATGAAAGGCCCCATTGCACGAGGATCAAGCAGAGGGTGATGAAAGAAGACAACACTCTGGCTTGAATTCTGCATGGTGGCACACAGGCATAAAATCCCCTCAAAACTCACATGTATGAAACACACACACACATGCACACATACAGTCACACAAATCATGTATTTATACTGTACATGTATTTATACTGTATACTTGGTATGTATCATTCTTCTACACACATGTATATACATATGGTTTGTTACTCTGTTTCTGTACATTTGTATGCTCAGCACCACCATCTTAAGATGATCCAAAGCCCTTAACTTGGTATGTAGATATGTATGTAAAAGAATTATATGTGTGTATATATATGTATATATAAAATGTGTGTATGTGTATATAATATACATATATACATACACACATTTATGTATATATATGTATATATATAAATGTATGCACACAAATATATATAAATATATACACACAAATACACACACATATATATATATACTTGTGTGTGTCTGAGCAAGAGATCTCTGAGACTCCTTCATACATAAAACATTTTATCTTTTGATTCTTCTTTCAACTTAATATTATTATAATCTATTTCTATCATTCTTCATTTAGAATCTCAAACAGTACCAGATTTCCCTATCGGCAAGAATCCTACAAAGTTGGCTTAGTTGTCTTTGACATGAATTCCCCAGTTTGAGCACATCCTCTGTGGTACATCTAGGTAAGCATGCAGACACTTCTGTCTTGTGCCTCTAGCACATTCAGTAGGTATCAAAACACACACACAGAGAGTTCTCTTATATCTGTATATTGTACTACTGTATGTGCACACACATGTGTACACATACCTAGTCTCCTTAGAGTAGGACTCGAAGCAATGAGACCCTGGTATCCTTCACTTGGTGAATGAGAAGTTTTTTTTTCTTTCCACCAGTCCATGTTTGTAGTTCCCTTCCTTGAAATGAGAATCCTAATGCATTACATTATCAACATGTTTGATTACTTTTACAGTCCTGCAATGAACTCAAAATTATTTCACTGCTGCTATAACAAAACCACTAATACCAATAGTACACTGCTAGCTCAAAAGTCCTTCAATTTCTTTTTGGCCTTAGAATGCCTATCTATTTAGAGCCAGAATACTTTTAAGAAAAAAAAAGTATGTAAATTATTTTGGTTTTTTTTTTCAGTTTGCTACAAGTACAGAATTAGCTGTTGTTGTTTTAATTATAATTTACTGTGCCATTTAACATGATATCTATCCTCTTAATGAAGTTAACTGAAGCTCGTTATATGGAAAATCTCCAGAGCATGCTCATCTTGCAGAGTTAACGCTTTGTTCTCACAGAGTTGTAAGTGTAATCTATTTAAGACGTCATTTTCCAGTGTTAGTGATTTAATCTATTCTGAATGCATAAATAAATTTGATTTTAAGTATAAAGAAAACATTTACATTTCTGTTTATTTGAAAAACTCAGTAAAACCTTGTGCTGTTGTTATATATAAGGTTGGTTTAGAAAGGGCACGCATATGTCTTTCTCTTTGAACTAGTAAATTATTTTATATTTAATCAATGCCCTAACTTCAAGAAAAGAGAAAATTTGAGGTTTACTGAAAGCAGTCATTACTGGATCTAGAAACAAAGGCAAATTCTGGTTGTCACTCTACCCATACCTCCTGATGGGACCAGGCTTGTTACCCTGTTTTTCTGCATCTGTAAGCTCAGCACTACCATCTTGCAATGATACAAAACCCCTAACTTACTGCCTGATGGGTAGGTAGCATATGACAGAAGACTGCTCCTTGTGATCTAGCTGAGTACACTTGAGACTACATTCTGGATACTCAGCATTGCTAATATATTTTAAAACTCCCTCCTTTCTCTCTCTCTCTCTCTCTCTCTCTCTCTCTCTCTCTCTCTCTCTCTTCTCTCTTCATTTCGTCCCTTTTCTCTTTGTACTTTTGATTTATGAGGAAAAGTTATGGCTTAGCAAAAAGTTTTGGGTTTTAAAATGGCCTTGTCCTTTTTAGGTAATGGAGAGTTAAAAATAAGGATTACTACTCCCCTAAGCTCTGTCAATGGTTGCAGTTGATCCCTGGGCAATCGGTCTGTGCTAGGATGCCTATCGCTGTAAACACGGAGGAATCTTCTAGTGATCCCATAGCTAAAACTAGATAAGAAGTTCTATATTTAACAATAGCTCTTGGAATTTTCCTGAAACCACTGCTAGCAACTTTAAGACTTGACAGGAACAGCATACAGTTAAAACAAATGTAGTCCCTGTTCCTGAGGAATGCAGTATTACCAAATCAAGCATAGCTAGAAATGTGTGTGTGTGTGTGTGTGTGTGTGTGTGTGTGTGTGTGTGTGTGTGTGAGAGAGAGAGAGAGAGAGAGAGAGAGAGAGAGAGAGAGAGAGATGCTTGAGACTAAACCCAGGATCTCATGTGTACTAAGCATGTGTTCTACCACTTAGCCCCCCTCTTAGGACTTTATCCTATACTTGGACCACTCTTACATTAAAACCAAGAATAAAAATACGTTTTTATACATACTCTTTTAATCCTCAAGCCACTGGTTATGAACTGTAGATTCATAGAAATCATTGGCTTCACCAATTCTGTAAGAGAAAAATTCTAGATGATAATATGGCTGTTTATTACAGTTAGACATTTTGAAGATAGTACAAAATTATTGCACAATTGCATTCTTAGGGGACACTCAGTAAAGAACATGACAGGCATGAAGAGTGCTGGTTTGTGTCATATGCCCTGAGTCCTTGAAGAGGATGCATTTTCAACACTACTCCTGTTCAAAGAACTGCGACACAGTTCAGGATAGAATGATTCAGATGTTTCGGTTAATGGCTGGGAAAGACGGCACAGGAGATATCCATTCTCTCAAGAATTGCTATGAAAACTATTGAGGCTAAGCTTCAGGGCCTTTGCTTGTGTAGGGAAGTATGGTCATGGGGCCATACATCAGTAACATATTTCAAACCAAAGACCAGCATTTTCCTCTGTTCAAGCTGTATACATCTCACTTTCTTCTTGCTGGATGGCATCAGACCTTGGGTTAAAGATATATTCACTCACAGTTTTTTGAGACACACATATATCTGCAATCACTTCTGTGTGCAATATAGTCATGCAATTGCCAGCCTTCACAGGAGCAAAGGACTTCTAAGTCTACCGTAGACTTAATCGTGTCACCCTGCAGGGACAGTGGTCATGGTGCATTACTAATGCTGTGCCAGACCTGCAAGTACGTGGTCAGTAGAGGAGAAATGATGAACGAAGTGCACACAACCAGAAGCAATTTTCATAGAAATCCTATTCAGTCACCAAGCTTACAAGTATGCAACTGGATGATTTTGTTGATCCCTAATCAAAACTGTGAATTCTCTGTACTAGACATTTTATTGGTGCATGCAATTACAAGTCTACCTCACACCTTTCCCCCAACTCTCATAATTTGGGTGGAAGTTATGCCAAATAAGAACATAAAATTTCTGTATAATTTGATAAAATAACATCTGTAGTTAATGCACAAATCACTGTTACCCACCAAGATGAATGTGTTTGTGTCCTAAGTCACATATTTCTGTGCATGCTGACCATCAAGAACTAGAGAGAAGTCTGGTCAGCTACCCTACAGCAAGAGGAGGTATTCTGCTTCTCCCAGATATGCAACCAAAATGTAGGAGGTGGGCAGTGGATTTGTAGAAGTGTATTACAGTTCACCTTTTGTGGTTTTTATGCTATTTCTTCTAGAAAATTTGAATTTATAACTTGATGTGTTTTTTTCTAATCAACATACATAAATTCCTTCCTTCTTGCTTAATTTAATATCTGAAATTTCATACTTATTGTCTAAACCGTAGCCTGTCCCTAAACTGCCTAGACTTTAGCTCCCTCCAAATCTGGACTTACTCAGTGTTTGTACCCATAAAGTGTGCACTCATGGTGGACTTATACCCAGCCACTTGTTTATAGCATAGGAGTGCCAATGTGGGTTATGTTGTGTGTGAGCAGAATATATTTGTTTCATACATTTCATGTAAGAAATATGATAATTACTTGGTAACTTTTGCTTTAATGAATAAGACTCCAAATGCTGGTAGCCAGTTCCTTCTGGTTCAGCTGTTTTTAATAAGTGCTCAGCATCTGTGAGGAGCAGAGCAAAAGCAGCTTCAAGGATGGGTAGAGACACTTCAGTCAGGTTCCTCAGAAAAACGTTGTCCTAGCACTGGATCAGGAAATATGTAAGTGCCTCAAATAAGATAAAAAGTACATAAGCCATCAGAAGCTACTGAGGGTACAGCCAAAAGGCATAGGAAATAATTCAGCTCAGGGATAGAACTGTTCTGGAATGCATGGGTCCTAGGTTCATTTGCCAGCAAAATGCGCACACACACACACACACACACACACACACACACACACACGATACATGAGAAAGAATGCCTGAAATTTACTGTGACTTAGCAGATATGCCAAAAATCCATGATTTGTCCAATTTCAAGTTGTTCTTGGAGTATCAGTAAATGTAGAGTTGGAAAGAGATGTAAGTCAGAGCTTTGAGCCTGCAGAGCCAGCCATACTAAACAGCTTGGGGAAATAGCAGAAGGAGTACTTTCTGGAGTTAGATAAGACCTTGTGTCAGATCCTAAATCTAGAATGTACTCTTTCTTTGTCCGCGATCAATTTATTTTTACTGAGAGTTAGTTGCCCTCTGTATAATGGAGACAGCCATCTTTTCCTACATACAAAGAGTTAGGGCTGGGGATATAGCTCAATGGTAGAGCACTTGCCTAGTGTGATGAAGGTCTTCAGTTCCCACCCCAGCACTAGAAAAATCAAAAACCACATAAGAGACCTCATATTCCAACTGCACCTGGAATGATCGTCCTTGGGGAAATTGTCTCTTCTTTTCCAGATCAAGTAGAAGATAGAACTCTGGGCTCAAGGTGGTTTCAACGTTTACAAAGGATGCTGGAGCTGATCATCATTTCTAAAGTCTTCCTGCTCAGAATTTCTATAATTAGTTAAAATTGTAGGTTTGTGCCACGGTGTCACAAACCTGCCAGAAACACGCCAAGCTTTAATTTGGCTGGATATTAATTGGTAGGCTGGCAAGTTAATGTGATACAATTATAGCTAGAATAGAGTCTTTGTTTCTTAAAGGTGGAGCTATCTGTCCAATGGGTTCTGCCTTTGCAAAGACATAGTATGAATTAAGTGTTATCTTAGAATTGACGTGGTAAAAGGCTGTAAATGTCTTATTCTTCCCCTCGGGAATGTGGAGGGCCAGCCAAGATGTTTCTAGCATGACTAACCTAAGGGAGATGCTGGCAAATTGGAAATGTTTCCATTCACTATTTTGATTATGCTCGTGAAGACTTATTAAAAATAGCAGCATTTTATTTTCTTTAAGTTATGCAACTGGCATGGTTTGAACTAATAAAAGAAGTTCTCTTCCCTTTGTTTCTTGAGTAATCTTTTTTTTTTTTTTTTTTTTTTGGATGTATGGAAACCTAAGATTAAGGCCACCACTGATTATATAGTAAAAAGGCAGCTTTTAGAATCACTGAATTATATGATACAGATATCTTTTTTGCTTTATTGTAACTAAAGTTAAAATGAAGCTGAAGCATAAATCAAGGCAATTTTTAAAACCTGGAGACACTAGTGCTAAAGGCCTTGGAAATTTGATTTACGTATGTAGGTCAGTGTGTTCCTACTGCGAGTACAACTTGGGTCGTATTTTTCTCTCTGAGGGAAAGGTTCGTGAATCATAAATCTAAATATTTGGGATCGCTGAGCAAATACTGGAAGATAAGAAGCAGCACTCTGTGCCACCCTCTCAAGCTGAGTGTGAGATCATCCGTCCCAGCCATCTTTGTTCTGTGAAGAATAGCTTTCCTTTAGACAATTAAAATATTTGCCCCTTGAAAAAATGCAGGTTCCTGTTTACTTAAAATTCTACTATTGTACTAAATAAAATTTAGTGGGTCATAAAAACTATGTTTTAAGAAATGTTGTGGAACAAAATAGAGTAGAGGATTTTAGTGTCTCTCACAAGGAAGGATTAAATTTGTTTTTGGAAAGGTCTATTTCAGGTGTGTGTGTGTGCATCTATTTTATATATATATACACACAAATACATTTATATATGCATATATGTATATATACATATGCATATGTATATATGTATATGTATATATATATGTGTATGTATGTGTATATTTGTATATATATTATAAGCTGTAAAATAAAACTTATTTCTGAGTCACAGTAAAATATAATTAGAAAGCTAATGCTTAAAAAATGTGCAGTAAAGTTACTGGAGTAAAATAACTATCCTTTATGTAGTCCATGTAAAAATTATATTTACATTAGTCAAGCTTCTTGAAATCTGGGGGTGTGGGGGTGCATGCATGTATTCTTAACAAAATTATCATTGACTTACAGAATAGCAGAGCTAGGAATCTGCTTAAGCCTTGAGGGGACAATAGAGATCCTTATGCAGGAGAGGACTTTGTGAGCAGCATGGTTCTGCAATGTGCTGTCAGTTTTAACTTTATCTTTCATGAAGCAGGAAGGGTAGCATTACATGTCTCATCCATACACGCTGTCAGCCATCTCATACATATGCAAGTGTATATTTATTAGGTGCTATGTCACTGGCCCTATTATATGAACTTAGATTCCAGTAGTATAGAGGGCAGGGGCTTTGCCATTGGGCTCTTAGTGCTTCTCATCTTTCACACGCCTCATACATTTACTCTGTACTAAGTCATTATTGTTATTAGTGATGATGGCTAAATTCTGCCCCACCACACTTTTCACCAATTATTACTCATCTATTTACATTTATCCATACCGTGGCATGCACAAAGCTTTCACAGCATTGTGCATCATGAATAAATAGGAAAATTATAGCTGAATTATAGGTAAAATAAATGACCATAATATAGAGAACACAAACATTTACATATATATATATATATATATATATATATATATATATATATATATGCACATAAACAATTACATCATAAAGTAAGTAAGCCCAGAAGGAGGAATACTGTAAATGACCAAGGGATAATTTCTTTTGTAGTTCTTTCTTTAGGGATCATTCTTGAATCTGAACATTCCAGTAGGCAAGTAAAAAGAATCATGTGTCAGGTACACAACTCTCACTACTAAATAAGAGACCAAGTGGTTCCTTGTACACAAGAATGAACATGTTCTCGCATGCAGCTTCATGTGAGACAGAGAACATCTGGGCTGAGCAATAGCACACTGACACTGGGAGGAGACTGGCCCAGGGTTTCATTTCTGTGACTTTGCTATAGATGATGAAGGCTTTATGTTAAAATGCAACAGAACCAATCTGTCAGAAGACAAGGAATGACGATCCAAACAGATCATTGTTTGCTACTCCAACGATATCAGGTAGAACACAGAAAGGGAATTCTTCAGGCAATCCTCTGTCTCCGCCCAGTTTTTAACCGGATAAAGGGAGTTTAGGAAGACATTGCCTGATGGGACCCAGGTGACAGGCACTTGGTGCTGGTGCCTCAAAGCAAATTCATCTGCTCTTGAGAACGGTTTGATTTGGGGTCTGGTCAGTATTGTTTGTGGAAACCCGTACTGGCCAGGCTTCTCTGAGGCTCCCCACAGCTGCAGCCCAGCCATATGCTGAAGGCCTCACAGCACATCACTTTCCCAGATTAGGTTCAAGCCTATAGACGTGCTTTTTCCCTAAACATTTGTTTTATCTTTTCCCTAATGCTTCAGGTTCTGCTCAATCTCCTAATACGATTCTTGTTTTCCTAGTCATCATGTATGTCCACATCACTCCCACAACATGAATTTCTATAGCAACCAACATCCCAATAGACATCTCTGGAAGGACCAAGCTGAGGAGCCAGTGATGAAACTGTGCTGATAAGAGTGCTGGCCAAGGTAGAATAGCACACACCATTAACCCATGGGGACCAAGTGGGGTACTTCTCTGTAAGTTCAAAAACAATCTAGTCTACATAGTGAGTTGCTTACAGACCCTGTCTCGTAGAAAAAGAAAGGTTTTGGTTCAGGCGTCAAGACTAGAGCTGAGCCACACAAGTGTGGAGTCCGTGAAGAGATAAAGTCAGCTGTATTGGGATGACAAGCTCAGTTTCAGCTTCTCACTTAACTGAAGGAAAACAAGGTTCTTAAACCTGAGATGTGGTCAATATGTGGAAGACAAAGGCAGGCAGGTCTCAGTGAGTTCAAGGCCAGCGTGGTCTACATACTGTGATCCCCTCTCATGAGACATGGAGAGAGTAAGGAGAAAAGAATAAAAGGAGATATCCTTGGTAATGCACTGGCCGTCTAGAGATGTAACTTTCATGACAGCGCAGAAATGATTACCCACCTGCCATTTTATTTTTAAAGTGTAGTTGTAGATGTAAGTCCAATTTAGAAGGAAATATAAGGTATTTGTCTAATAGAATCTTTAAGGTCTAATGGCTCTTTGTGAAGTAAGTTACGTGGTTGCAGTTTATTTAATAATCAGAGTTTAATTGGGAGCCAAAATTCATCTGTTTACAGCAGTGGTATGTGTGTATGCATGTATGTGTGTGTATATATATATATATGTATGTATGTATTATGTGTATGTGTGTGTATGTGTGTGTGTATATATATATATATATTGTATGAATGATCAGGAAGCTCACAGAATCACCAGACAGACTGTGGACATTGGACAAAACAAAAAGAAACAGGAGGTGAGAAATACAGCCTCAGGTCACACCATGAATATGCCTGTTCAAAGCAGGACTATTGATCCCGGTAGTGACTATCCATAGCTGATCTGCACTGCTAACCCCCAGCCTACAGCTCTCTGGCTGCTTCCATTCCATGGGGGTTTATTCCCTGTTCCTGTCTCTTGATGTTACTCCTTCATGGTGTAGGGGGTGGCTGAGTATGGTCATCCATGCTTACAGTGTTAGCATTTAGTAGTCAGAGACAGAAAGGTTGGGAGTTAGGTGCCAGCCCGGTCTATGTAGTGAGTTCAAGTTCAGCCTAAGCTATCTAGCAAGAGGCACTCTCCTGGTGGGAAGAAAAGAAATGTAGAGAGAGAGGGAAGAAAAGGAAACAAAAGAAACATTAGTGATGAAGCTTAGGTTAAGCTAAGTCAAGCCTTGGATTCAAGAAGTGCTGGGAAAGGGAGTCAAGCTCTTTGGTCCCTTCGAGTGAGAAACAGACTTTGTCTCCCATCATGACTCAGAATTTGCCCTTAGATTTCAGGCATCCTAGAACATGCAGGTAAATGTCTACTAAAATTTCCTTTTAGTCTTTCATATAATTTTGAATCTCTGGGTGATTTTGAGAGCTAAATTTATAGTAAAAGAGAATCCAGTCGTTAACGGTCCGATCCAATACTGCAGTGCTGATCAGTGTGGAAGACTCAAGTGAAGCTGTGAGCATGTCATCACGCTTACTGCCGTGTCACTGGCGTTTTAGGGTTTGATGCCGAGTATATTCTATTGTTGGTACTATGTTTAGTATAGAATAATTGAAAATAAATCTAACTATTTGGAATTTCATCACGTAGATGCCCTCCAACCACTCCCGTGAAAGTCATGATCATGACCATAGAGCACAAATTGGCTTTCACAGGCACCAGCTGGGTGGGCATGTCCTTCTCTGCACCAGGCTCGCTGCCAGCCACTCCTGTGCTTTCCGCAGCTGCTGCCCCTCCTGAGCACAGGCCAGTCTTCTCTGTCTCTTGCTCCCTGACAATTCCAGTTACAGGGAATGCCGCCAGACCACACTGTGGTGTGGCAGTTGGACAAGTGAGGGCAAGGGAAGATTATCCAACTAGTTGTGATTAGAAACTCCTGATCTTACACATGCAGCTTAAAATACCACCATTCTTCATGTACAGAATGGGAACCAAAATAACTCTCCCTAGCTTCAAAAATACATAGTTAGAACTAAAATAATTTCTCCAGCCCTTCCTGGGAGGGTGCCTTCTCAAGCTACCCGAGGCCTAAACTTAGAAAATAAGGTTTATTTTTAACTGTGGTACCTCTCTGAGCTATTCCAGGCAGCTTTCTTAGGGATTTTCCAATGTCATTAAATGCCACAGACAAGTATGTGCTGCACAAAGCTGGGTTTTGTCTGTGTTACCCTTAAGAACAAATCCATGTAACTCCAGGGGCTTGTTTACAGCAGCAGTCTAAGCCAGGCCGAAGGTGCCAGGGTGACGGTTGCCTGATAGAGGTGACCCTGGGCTACTTCTGGGACTGGGATGCTACATGACATTCTTATTAATGGTTGCATGTCTTGAGATCTGATTTCATTCCTCGCCTTGAGCCCTTGAGTCCTTCGTAATTTGCATAAAAGCTCAGAACTGGGCTGAATTTTCTTTACTCCAGTATATTTTGCATTTTTAAGAGGAAGAAAAACCAAACAGGCTTTTGGTAAGCAAATAGTGGCTTGCATAATGAACTACAACTTATGGGCAGGATTACTGTTTAGAATTATTGCTTAGGATACTATGAAAGATCTAGCAATCCTGGGAAATCAGTGGCTTTGGTCTGTCTCATTTAGAGCCACATGCCACATGTCAACGTTGCCATCATCAGCCACATGAATGACAGTGGTCTCGGAAGATGAGACCACTGGTGAGAGCAGAATGCATTCCTCCTCTGTCTGTGCTGATGCTGATGTAGGGTACACTTCTGCATACAAGTCATTTTAAGAATAGCATCTCCAATTAGGTATGACACATAATTCCTTATAGTTATAATTTACTACACTATACCATTGATATTCTTAGTGTTCCAGTTAGGGACCCAGCCTCATATACTATAAGCCAATGTGTCATATTTTGCCAGCAGAAATCTCATATATTCTTTTACCTCAAGAGGCTAAGTTGAACTTTTTTGCCAAAGCCACTTGGGTTTTTATATACACACACACCCACCATAATATTCACCCACAATGACATTGTCTCGGGATATATTCTCTGGATATCCATCATCAAGTAGCCCATGACTGTATCGTTTTATAGTTTTTGTAACATTCATGGCCACTGAGCTTACTTCATATGACTAAATTGATGTAGCGTTTCTTATGGGGCAGACATTTCCAAACATCGTTACCAGTGACTCAGTCTCTCATCTTGTTTGCAAAGGGATTTGGGGTCGTGCACATTGTACAAGAACAGCAGCTCTCAGCCTGTTGATTGTGACCCCTTTGTGGTCAAGCAGCCCTTTCACAGGGGTTACCTAAGAACGTTCTGCATATCAGATATTTACATGATGAGTCATAATTGTAGCAACATTATAATTATGAAGTAGCAACAAAAATAATTTTATAATTGGGGATCTCCACAACACAAGGAACTGTATTAAATGGTCACATCATTAGGAGAGTTGAGAACCACTGCACTAGAAGATGAATCTAGGATATGAACTGAAGGTT
>JADRCD010223433.1:0-20000 GCA_019843815.1 Montemys delectorum
TGATAATATAGGTTTACGTCAGTCATTTTTTAGTGATTTTTCTAATGGTTATACTGTAATGTTTTAGTGGTTTTTACTTTTTAATACCACCTCTTTCTTCACTTTTGTTATCCATCTGTCAGTCACTGCCTTGTGCCTCTGTGAACTTAACAGTTGTCTCTCCTTCTGAGGGCTTTCCCTGCAAGCTCAGAGTGGGATGAAGTGTGGGTGGGCTCGCCAGGCCTTCAGCAGATGGACAGATAACACAGTTTTGAGAACAGAGCTTTAAGGAACCAAATCCAAGGGACTCCTTCTGGTGGCTGCCAAACCAGTTCTCATGGAGGCTGTAGGTTTTAAACGCTACCACAGAGTTAGAGGGAGGGAATCGGGTTACCATGCCATGAAGCTGGCTGTCCTCGTCAAGTGGAATTGCTATGCATTATTACATGTGTGCCCTGATGACTTTGAGAGTGCTAAAAAAGCTACTGCTCTTTAGATTGCTTTTATGGTGGATTTTAATACGTTCTTGCCTCCTCCTCCCATTCATTCATTCATTCATTCATTCATTCATAAACCCATGGAATAGTATTAAGCCTGGAAAAAGGTTTTGTTTTTCAGCTTTGTTGCTTTTGGTTGGAGACTGACCACTTGGTTGAGAAGTTTAAGTTTCTTTTTTTTTTTTTTTTCTTTTCTTTTCTTTTCTTTTCTTTTTTTTTTTTTTTTTTTTTTTTTGGTTTTTCCAGACAGGGTTTCTCTGTGTAGCCCTGGCTGTCCTGGAACTCACTCTGTAGACCAGGCTGTCCTTGGACTCAGAAATCCGCCTGCCTCTGCCTCCCAAGTGCTGGGATTAAAGGCGTGTGCCACTACCGCCTGGTGAGAAGCTTAAGTTTTAACTTTGATTAAATTAACATGGTTAATTCTCAGAATTATGATAGGGACTGAGGTAATAAATTTACCCACTGATGAATTGACTGAAAATGAACCCATGAGTCACCATATAATGGGAAGATACACAAGGTAAAAGTGACATTGATGTAAAAGGTAAAAATGTCAGCAAGGTTGTACCCCAGGCTTGCTTTATTTATGGACCCAGTAGATGCTTTGAATCCTTTTGAGAATAAGGGGTTTCCTGGAGTTAGGGCTTGTATAAAAGGGAAAGTTCAGTTTTGAAGGCAGAGTCAGAGGATCAGGGAAGAGGTCTCCCAGCAGTCTGTGTGGAACATTGCTATAGGTGGGGAGGTTAGACATTGAAGGGGAATCTGTGAAGCCAGGCACTGCCATTTGAGAGAGACCATGAAGGGGAGCTCAAACAGGTCAGTGGAAATCTCTGGGAACTTTGAAGCTAGCGGACCTGTGAGCTCAGTGAGAGATTTTTCATAGAGGGTTGGAGTTACTTTGATCAGCAGGGTTAGCTCATGACTAGGAAGATGAGCTAACCACACACACAAGGCAAGAGCCAGCCGGGCTCCCCAAACTGCTCTGGGCCTGCTTGGCACTGTGCTTGCCCATGACCATGTTGGCATGCAAGGCTGTCAGTTCATTCTGCCTTGCAGTTCCCTGGCCAGTCCTGCCATGGAAACAGGGATTTGGGAAACCTCCTTTCTAGGGTCAGCACATTGACGTGACAGAGTGTAAGGCAAGGGCTTGCCCCCTTGACGTGGGAGCTTGGCTGACTGGAAGAGAGAGTTCTGATCGAGGGAAGTGTCGGGCATTTCTGGAGCGGAGCTTGGAGTGTATAAGACTACGCATTTATTTAGAGTGTATAAGACTGCACATTTATTTAGAGTGTATAAGACAACGCATTTATTTAGAGTGTACAAGACTGCACATTTATTTAGAGTGTATTAGACTACACATTTATTTAACAAGCGTTATGTCTTTAGGAATTGGTATTATGATCAGAAGCAACTTGAGGGGACAAAGATTTACTTTCAGTTAGTTTCAGAGGGATTCTAACTGTGCATAGAAGAACTTGGGGCAGTGTGGGTGTGTGGCAGATGCAGAAGTAAAGCAGAATGATGCACAAATCGGGCTGGTTATCCCCTTTTAAGGCCCCATTTGCTAAAGTTTCTGAAATGGAGCTGATAGCTGGGGACTAAGTGTTAAAAACGAGCTTATGAGTAACATTTTAGATTAAAACCGTAACTACTTGTTTTAGTTAATAAATGAATTGCTGGTGGTAAATTATGAAGATAATTTTTATAAACTTTTCTCATAATAAGCTATGGTATAAAGCAGATGATTTTCAGTTGGTTTTTGGTTGACACTGAATTTCTTATCTTGGTTTCTTGAATTCTATCAGTAGAGTGTCATCAAGGCCATTGACTAATTCATCTGATGGGCTGATAAGACAGCCAAAGGATAAAGTTCATACTGTTCTCAGGCAAGATAAGCCACTCTTGCTTTCACTGTGCTCTGATCTGATAGTATGTAGCTCTTGGATAGAGAGAAGCATTTTTCCTTATCCTTATCCATTTCTTAAGGGCCAGGGCCTCAGAGAAAAGACCGTGTCCTAGACAGTAGCTATACTTAGTTCCACCCCTGCATTATTTATAATAATTCTTGGTACTTTCTAGGACCCATACATGTTCTCAATTTAAATGTGTGGGCTAATAATAACCTACACATTTACTGCCTTTGCGGGTTAGACAGAACTCTCTGTAGGGTATGCAGTAATCCAATGCTGGATGAAAGGTGTAGGCTGGGGACCATTGCTTGGCTCTCTGTACTGCAGTAACACCCTTGAGGTGTTCCGCTGGTTACTTATTGTACCTAGCTTGCTGTGTTCAGGAGGTAGGCAAATAATCATTGGTAGATTCGGAGACATATAGGCCGACTCTGGAGTGGACTGACTCCTACAAGTTCTTTAGGTTCCAAAGCATTAGCATTAACCAAAAACTAACTCTTAAAGAAGCCTTTCTCCAGGATACAAGTACCTGTGTGGCAAATGGCTGTGGTTACTTCTTTAAAGCCGAACAGAAACAAAGAATTTTGCTATGCACCTGGTACGTTATCATATGGTCCTTTCTAAGTGGTATTTGTCCTCTTTTTTTTTTTTTTTTTAAAAGATTTATTTATTTATTATATATGAGTACACTGTAGCTGTCTTCAGACATACCAGAAGAGGGCATCAGATCTCATTACAGATGGTTGTGAGCCACCATGTGGTTACTGGGATTTGAACTCAGGACCTTTGGAAGAGCAGTCAATGCTCTTACCTGCTGAGCCATCTCACCAGCCCGGTATTTGTCCTCTTAATTGTGTTTAGGAGACTGAGTCTTTGAAGATATTGTGGGATATGAGCTGGGTGAGAGGTGGCATCTTGGAGTAGAGACTCAGATACTTAAACTTTTACGATGTTACATCAAAGCTTGACCTTAGTTGGCTACCTGCCTGCCTTGGTTGGGATCAGTCAGCTACTACTTTACAATCCATGCTGGGCCCAACTAGCATGACTTTGGCTAGCTGTGTCTGAGCAAAATCATCATGCCCATTTGGCTTAAAGTGCCACTGGCAGGTGTCTGCCACCTTGGGTCTCATCCTTTTCATTGGAATCTGGAAGCTCATGATGGCGGAAGTGTCCCAGGTGTCCCCTATTACACGGCACATTTATGTTTCTTCTCCCATGTGAACTATGTTTCTCTAAGCCAAGATGGAGGGAACAATCCGTAGATTCTCTGGGTGACAAAGTTGGGGTGGGTAAGCAGGTTGCAAGTGCTAAATTAACCAGTCCCTCCATCCTCAGTGTTGGATTTCTTCCTTTACATTATGTGAGGAATTTCTGGTATCTCAACTTGGGTTTTTGGCCACATTTGAGTCCAAGTTTCGTCATGTACTTGAGCACATTATTTAGGACTATCCCCAGCTGTTTGAGTTAGCATTGTGAATCAAAACTCTTCTAGGGGATCTCAGTTCAGCCTGATTTCAATTATGATCACATTTGTCTCTGGTTTAACACCTCTAGAGTCTTTTTGATCCCAAGATTTTCTCTCTATAAATTAAAACCTTTCAGTGCCTTCTATGTGTGAATTTATGTGTCTAGAAGTCGTGACCAATAAGATGAATGGCGCAGGCATCTGTCTTAGGTGAAGTAATGCTGTCCTGGAGAGAACTGCTGCCTCTGCTGGTATAGGGGCTGGAAGAAGTTGGGAGTTTCTGGTCCTTGACTAATCTGAAAGTTCTTGAGTCTGGTCTTTCATGACCAATGGCCTCTTCTGCTCCTGGCTGTGATAGAGTAACTGGTCCGTGGCTCACTCTCCTGCATTTCTTGTGCTATGTATGAGTCTGCACAAAACAAAGTGACTCAGACCCATGTTGTTCCCCCTTTAAGTTGTTTGTTTCTCCTGTGTCTCTGTGCAGCAGGACCCTGGGGAGAGCGTGACTGGGCTTTGGGATTCTCAGAAGTTACAGTCAGGTGGTGGTGACTTGGGCGCTTCACAGGGCTTAGGAAGCTAACCATCAGACGCCCTCCACACTTCAGAATGCCTGAGGCCAGCTGGGATTCAGCCCCATCTCAAGGCTTCTTCTCTAGGTGGCTTCTCCTCATGAATCAGCTGGGGGACAATAGGACTGCTTACATGGCAGGACAGGGCTCCAGCTCAGTGTCCAGGAAAAGCTCCCAGCTTTGAAAGTCACTCAGTGTTATTTTTGCCATAGTCCCAAGCTTACCCACAACATTTGCTAAAGAATAAAAAACAAAAACAATGTATAGCTAAAAGTCCATTGAGAAAATAATAATAGCTGGGCAGTGGTGGCGCCTTTAATCCCAGCACTTGGGAGGCAGAGGCAGGTGGATTTCTGAGTTCGAGGCCAGCCTGGTCTACAGAGTGAGTTCCAGGACAGCCAGGGCTACACAGAGAAACCCTATCTCGAAAAACGAAAATAATAATAAAGTGAAACATATTTGATTACCTCCGACTTTGCACAGAGCTAATGCCTGAGACTTCCCTAGCTGTGCTTGGGCGATCCTGAAGCTGGTGGGATACACCAGCCTGATGGCCACAAGGACAGTAAACCCTCTGAGATCATCAGAAATTCCCTGGTTCTCCACCTTGAGGATCGAAAACATCAAGAGCCATTTTCTTTCCTTTCCTTCAGCTGTCTGGGTGGGTCTGGAAGCAGCTGACCTGTCTCTCACTGTCTTCCTTCACGGTGCCTTGTCACTCAGCATACAAAGCCCTGAGCTTATAGGTGCTTCAGTCTAAGGCACCAAGAAGACAATTCCAGAATTCTTTCTTCAGTGGGCGTCATGGACTCGTCAGTGTTTGTTCCCTTCACAATCATGGTATCTTCCAACGCAACAGATAGATTTAATCCCAGTTTTCCAGGAGACAGTGCGTATCGTCACATCTGTGCTGACTGATGTTTATTGCAGACCACAGAATCCACTGTAACGGGATAGAACAGAAAGGAATTTTAAGTGAGTCATATTTGGAATTTGTGGAATGGTGTGGTACAAAGTTTAAAAGCCTTCCTGTCAAGAGAAATGCTTTGAACCACATTGTAAGCTTATTGGTGTGGGCCGCTATCATATGATATTTTAGTTAACTGATTGTCTTTATGGGTCACAGAGTTTTGTTCAGATACATTTAAAACCATTATATTATTTGTTAATAGAGGGAACTTGTATTCTAAAACTTCATATTTGTTTTGGCTTTCATGAACTTATGATTATTTTCCCTTGGAAATTGTTTTATAGATTTTGATTCCATGTCCAGAGTACACCTGACAGTCTGTATTCCCTGTACTGCATCACAAATGCAAAAGCGCCAGCATCCAAAGATACTTTGAAAAGTGCATTTCTCATTTAAAAGAGTTCAAAAAGTAGATACTTTACAGATACATGGGACTTAAACCAAGCCTCGTATATAGACTTTCAGATTGCCAGTGTATCAGAAACAGGATGGCAGACGTGGGTGAGGTGGGTTGAGGATTCTAGTAAGCACAATTACATGATCAGGCAGCCTTGTATTACAGCAGCAAGGAATCATGCTTACACGTAAGCCTTGTGTGGAGGGTGGCCTTTAAGTTGGTCTTTGAGCTGACTGACTAGAACCACATGTGCCTGGTGTTAGTGTTACCAGGCAGGCTGCCCTGCCTGGATGGGAGTCATGGGTAAACACGGAGAACTTGGGGTAAGTGCTGGTCTCAGTAGCTGTCAGGTTGTCGCACACTTGACAGCTGTGACTAGGTAGACAGGGGTGAGCAGCAGGAAGTTGGACCTCCTGGAATTGATGGATCCAGTTGAAGCCTCGGGAATCAGGCTCCCTGACTCTTCTAGCTCAGTGTAGGCCCAGTGTAGATCATGATTCCTTAGCCTTGGATAGTTCCAGCTCCAGGCATTCTGAACTTACAGTTAGAACTCTGAGGTCCTTGGGTGTAAAGGACAGGCCGCTTCCTGGACTGGTGACTAGTCCAGTGACTAGTGCCCACTCTTTCTCTTCTAACCTGTCTTCTACCTCCGTTCTCTGTCCTTCCCACCTCCACTGCCTCTTTGTTACTGCGATGTGCTCTTGAACCCTTTAACTTCTTCAGATAGGCAACCCCGGCCACCTTACTGCTTTACCCTTGTGACCTCCTGAGCTATCACACAGCTCTTTTTCTGCTGCTTTTGTAACTCAGCCTGCTGACTGCCTGGCTGCCGCTGCCATGGTCCTCTGCCACGCCTGCCGCTGCCGCTGTCTGTAGTCAGTGTGCTTTTTTCTTCTTACCAGCTCTGCCCACAGTACTAGAAGCAGGCAAAAAGAAGGGACCACTAAAGAAAATCCTTTGGGGTGAGTGAGTGAGTGAGTGAGTGTGTGTGTGTGTGTGTGTGTGTGTGTGTGTGTGTGTGTAGCAGGCAACACAGAGTGTCTCTTAGCTCACTCACTAAATGAGGATGCACAACCTACTTATATAGACCGGGTTATTTGGACCAGTTAGAGCACACCTCACATATAAGCGAAGGCTTTTCTTTGCCCTAACCAACAGAGCCCATGTGAGGCTAGCTGGGGGGAAATGGTTACAGTGATTACCAAGCCTTAGGAAAACAAAAGTCCTGGCTGAGGCCGTACTTGCAGAGTCAGAACATGAGTGTGATTGCTGTTCAGTTGTCTCAGGTGTATTTGGAGTGTTGTAAATGGCAGCGAGGCAGTCCAGTCTCGTAGATTACCCCCCTTCCCCACCTTGGCCTATTTTCAGTGAAATAGACATTAGGAACTCAAGGAAGATGTCATTGACACTAATGGTGACTTCAGCAGACTTACCAGGGCTTAGCACCTGCCCCGAGGAGGAGGGAGAGCTAGCTCTTCTTCTTCTCAGTGCAAAGCTGCATCTGTAGGTAAGATGTGGCTTGGTTAAGAGCTAGATTTTTAACAATGGCTTTTAAGTTATATCTCTTTTAAATAAAATTTTAACAACTTAAATAGAGAACACATAAAAACAAACAAAACTGTCTTCATGCTATGGTAAAGGGTGAGGTAGAGACACTGCTCTAAGAGCAGCAGTGGGATCAAGCGAAGCAGGGAACACTGTGGAGTGGTGGAGTGCCTGTCAGGCAGGAGGCTCCCCGGTCCTTATTAGAATGATCCCTGCCTCTCCTGCTTCCTTTTCTCTTGGGCCATATTTGTCTTCCCTAGGGCTTTTCTCAGGCAGCCTGTGCTCTTGAGTAATGAAATGAGCAACTAATTGAAAATACACAGACTATGAAATGAAAGTACACCTCCTAGAATAGCAGCGAGTCACAATTAAGTGATTTTGCTGTTTCTGTTGCTGTTCACAGGCAGAAGCAATCCTTAGGCAAGAACTGGAGAAAAAGGAAACACCAAGTTTATATTGCTTGCTTGGAGATGTCCTGCAAGATCACTCTTGCTATGACAAGGCCTGGGAGCTGTCCCGGCACCGCAGTGCGCGTGCCCAGCGCTCCAAAGCTCTTCTCCATCTTCGGAACAAGGAGTTTCGGGAATGTGTGGAGTGCTTTGAACGCTCAGTGAAGATCAATCCCATGCAGGTAAGGCCTCATCAAGCCTTCTGTTCTTGGCTTTGGGTTTTATTTTCATAAATACACTAACATATAGGTTATTATATAAGGAGAAAATGTCTAGATATATACATACACAAATAAGACATTTAAAATACGTTTTCTGTATGTGTGTATGCAAGTGCACATGTAGGGCAGAGGACCAGTGCCAGCTCTCAGCAGCTGTCCACCTTGGTTTTCAGGATGATCTCTCGATGTCTCTCATTGATCCAGAGCTCACTAAAATAGGTTGTGTTGACTGCAGTGAGCCTCAGGGATCCTGCTGTCTGGTCCCCAGTGTTGGTATTCAAAAGGCATGCTATCACTTGGGCTTTTGTACATGCTGGGCGTCAGAATCAGGCTGATGTGCTTGGATACTGTACTGATGGAGCCGTCCCTCCAGCTCCATTTAAACAACTTCATGAGATTTGAAAAATTAACTACAAAAGGTATCTAGATCCTCAAGTCATGACAAGTCTACAGGAGAGGATCTAGTTTTGAGGGGAGATTCCTTTTCTTGTACATAACGATACGCACTTGATAAAATGATTTTGAGACTATCTTTCCTCTCTCTGTCAGACTTTATCATTGCTTTCTCAGTTCACCAGTCAGGGCTCCTGCACATGTACACTGACTTGGATAATTCGTCTGATGGGAACTTGGGTTACTTCCACCCCTTGCCTGGTGCAAAGAATGGGCAAGGAAGAAGGGTGTGTGTAAATAGTAGACTCAGAAAGTGTCTTTCACACTGAAAAAAATCAGTTTGCTTAGAACAGGGGTGTCCAACCCTTTGGTTCCTCAGGGTCACACTGGATGGAGGAGAGCTGTCTTATACACATTAAATCCAAAAGCAATAATGAAAGCTTATGGAGAAAAAGTCTGTATGTACTAGTACAGATAAGCAGAAGGTCTGCCTTCACATAGTAATCCTAATCATGTGGTCAGCCTTCAGAGGGTCTTTTAATTGCTGAGCAGGTCCTAAGTTTATAATCACTAATAAATAAAATGAACCTATCCAGCAACAAAAATCATTGTTTTAAAATTACAATTGTAATATATAATTATAAAAGTAACATAAAACTGTTTTTTATTTGGCATTGCATTTGAAAACTGGATGCATCAGTATCTAGTTTAACGGAAGTCATTGCGGTTCTCAGCGCGCTCTCAGGGTGCTCCTGAGATAGCTAGCTCAGTTCTGATTTCACTGTGTGAGCGTGCTCACTGCTCACGTGGCTGGAGAGTTGCCTCAGCAGTTAGGAGCGCTTTACTCTTGCCAAGGACTGGAGTTTGGTTCCTTCCAGGGGTTCTGGCACCTTCTGCTCTCCTCAGACACCAGGCACACCCATGGTGCGTATACATACATGCAGGCAAACACCCATGGTGCGTATACATACATGCAGGCAAACAGCCATGGTGCGTATACATACATGCAGGCAAATACCCATGGTGCGTATACATACATGCAGGCAAACAGCCATGGTGCACATACATACATGCAGGCAAACACTCATACACATAAAGTGCGTAAGTCTAAAAAGTTTGTAAAGCAGTTGCGCACAAATCTGGGTGTCAGCGGGAAGTACAAGCGTGGGCCCCAAAGAGGCCGTCTGCCTGTGAAGACAGGCCCCAGGAAGACGCCTTCAGCGCCCTCAGTTAACTGGGAGACTGCAGCTTTCTGCATTCCTCTTGTAAATTGGCAGGTAGCGTAGGCTTCTGTCACTTGAAAGTGGAGTCATGAATATACCAGAATACTATCTTCATGGGAATCCTGAAATCTGTTTCTAAACTCTGTGTCAGATTGAGAAGCAAACCTATATATTTTGGTCATAGGATTAGCCAGTGTCAAGATGCATAAAATCGTTTGCCTTAATCTGAGTTTGCCATAATTGCTCCTTGACACATTGGTTTTTAACCTCGAAGAAGCATATTTAACTCATTTAAGTGAGGGGTTAAATCCATTAAAAATGCTAAGTCTATAAACCAGATTTTGTCTTCAAGTCCTGGCACAACTGTTGTTTGATAACTACAAGCAACATGATGATGTATTGAAAATCACAAAATCTTACTGACATTTGGCCCCATCCAGCCAGGCTGGTAATCACCTCTGTTTCCTCTTAGGTTGCCTAGTGAAAACCTTCCTCTTTCTCCTTCCAGAGTTCTTTTCTCCCTTCCCGGCAGTCCCACCTTCCCCTCTCTACTGCCCAAGCACAGGCTTTAGTTTTTTATTGACCAGTTAACTTGGGGAGCAAGGTTTCCACAATAAAAGCTGGTGTATGTGAAAATTCACTCATGTTGGGACAACCAGATCTTGAGGCGCAGAATTTAGCATTTGAGTACATAGCAGCACCAGACAAGCTTCAACATACACACTGATAGTAGACAAAGAAAATTTCTTTAATATAATTTCTTTTACTGCTTTGTAGACATTTCTTTAGCTGTGCCTTTTAATGGCATTAAAGCTATCTCCTCAGTGGCATGTCTTTGGTACAATGGCAAGTGGAGTCCAAAGAGGAAGAGCGTGCATACACTTGCTTTGTGTCATGCTGCAGTGCAAGTTGGTGAGCTGCAAAGTTCACACTCAAGAACCGTGTAATCAAGCTTCTAACACATTTAAAAAGATCATTCTGTTGTAAATAAGAGTTTGATTTTTGTGTTGGGCCACCTTTATAGCCATCTTGGAGCCCATACAGCTCATGGACTGCTGGTTGGGTACCCCTGAGTTAAAATTGCTACTGATATTTTCAGGACTACCAGAAGCCAGGTACCTCTTTGGGCATACTGCTGGTATTGAAATCCAGATGACCTGACTGTGGAGCCAACGAGTTTTTTTCCTTAGTTGAGGTTAAGTATGTATATATGTATGTATGTATATATATATACATATACACACATACATACACACACACATATATACACTTAAATATACATATGTATCTATATGTGTATATATATATGCACACACATATATATGTATGTATTTATTTATATATATGTGTATATATATGTATTTACACATACTATGTTTGTAGTATCCACAGAGGCCAGAAGAATCATTGGATTCCCCTGGAACTGGGGTTACAGACACTTGTGAGCTACCCTATGGGTACTGGGAACCTAGTCCTGGTCACCCTAGAGCCGCAGTGCTCTTAACATCCGAGCCATCTTTCCAGTCCTCAATATTCATCTTTGACTACTTTATTCCACTTAGTGTAGTGCCCTCAAGGCTCATCCATGCTACAGTAGCTATGCGAATCTCTTCCTTATGGAACTGGATAATATCCCATTGTGCCACATTCTGTTCCCCTGCTCACTGGGTAGAGATGTGGATTGCTCTCACATCTTGCCTGTTAGGAATAGTTCTGTAATGATAGGAAAATGGGTGGACAAAAAAGATAGACTCGATAGTCCTTTCTACTCAAGAAGACATAATGCTTTCAAAAATTACCTTTCAAAGGATCAGGTTTCAGTAGAGTATTCTTCAAACAAAATATAAGGTAGGTGTGTTTGTGTGTGTGTGTGTGTTGTAATGAGAATAACACTTAGTGTCCTCCAAAGCTGGTGACGAGTAGCAGTCTGGGGAAGAGTAGGACATTCACATACAACCTCTCTGCTGAAGTTAATGGGGATTACATGGCAGCAAAGATGCGTAACGTGTAACTTTGGAGTAGGTTTTCATTGGCAGCTCTACCAATGCAGTGGTTCTTATTACATGTGATTATGTAAGTTCTGGAGATAATTTTGACTTTCATAATAGGGAGATAAGGGCATTTGCTATTGGCTTGTGAAAGGGAGAGATATCAGAGATGTTGCGGGACAAAAATCCCATGATGAAATATCTCAGTGCACAGCATAGCTGTCTATACTAGCTTTTCTGGCCTGTCATGTAGCATTATGGTTGAAAAACCATGCCCTGCTGGTCAGTGGTGGCACAAATCTTTAATCCCAGCACTTGAGAGGCAGAGGCAGGCAAATTTCTGAGTTCGAGGCCAGCATGGTCTACAGAGTGAGTTCCAGGACAGCCAGGGCTACACAGAGAAACCCTATCTCGAAAAACCAAGAAGAAGAAAAAAAAGAAAGAAAAGCCATGCCCTAATTTAAATCAGTCTTTCCTCCTCTCACATACAAGAGAATAGAATGGGTTCAGCTTTGAGGGACAAGTTGTACTTAAGTTGATTAAGGAAGGCCATACTGCAGAGCTTTGGAAACAAAAGCTGAGTTGTGGCCGAAGGGATGGAAGAGCTGGTAAACAGGCCGGTTTTTCAGAGTGGGAGGAAATAGGGCCCTTACAATTGGACTGCTCGATTGACTCAGGCTGTCAACTATCTTACATGTGAGGCTACACTGACTGTCTATTTGTTTGGTTGTTAGGGAACCACTAAAGTTGATTTATGCCTTGCTTTGCTTTCAGTGCAAGAATGGGGTATGCACAGGGGGACTCAGGACCATTGTTTTGTGCACACAGCTATGGGAGGGGGACACTAGATAGCCCGGGTAAGAAGCTGGTAGCAAGCTACATTTTGCAGGGGAGTTATTAGTGCGAGAGGGACACTGGGACAAAAGGATAACTTGGGGGAAGTTGTAAGAGAAGACTTACAGGCTTGATGGCTTTGTTACGTAATTTAGAACTAATTACTGAGACAAAGAAGTGACAGCTGCTCAGAGCAGAGTCATAGTACAGACAGATATGTGAGGATACTGTGCAGCTTGCCATGTGTCTTCAATTCAGGCAGACTGAAACAAATGCCAAAATACACAGGCATTTGGTGCTCCAGTTCTGTACAACTGCTACAAGCTATAACTCAAACACTAGACTTAGTAACTTAGGACCCAAGTTGCATGTTTCTGAAGAAAGAGCTGTCATTACACTGTGCTGTCTCTTTTCAGTGCTACAAGAAAGAGAAGCTAGAACTTTAAAAAAATGTTGTCCAAAAAATTAGTTTTAATGTGAGATCTAGGTAAATGGAGAGAGGCATCTGCAGAACATCGATGTAAAAAATAGCACTGTTTGGCTTTGTGTCAAGGGATGGGCTGCAGCATTAACATACTGTTTATGGTGCATTTCTCTACAGAGAGCCAGAAGATACACACCACTTACATTAGTGCTACCATCCACTCATACCTACCCATTTTTTCCCCCACAAGACTCAAGAAACTAGTAAAATTTAATCTTGGGCTTCAGGGACTTAAATACTAAATGCTGAGGTAAGTAGGGGAGAAATCTAACCAAACTGACACCGGGACCTGTATAAAACTTGAGCTCTCATTTCTGTTATTAGTCATTCTTCCCCTTGTCAGGAGTTTTATGCAAAAGTAAAAATGAATTGCTTAGATATCAAACCAGTGTGTGTAGCACGGAGAAAGGAAAGTGTTCATTCCTGTCATGTGTTCCAGTCCAGCTCAACACGTGGTTTTTCTTCTCTTTCCTTTTCTGTTCCTCTCTCTTTTGAAGAGCTTCTTTTCTTCTTAACTCCTTTCCTTGGTTAACAGATACCTCACCTTTGTAAGGTCATGTGATATCACTGGTAGTAAAGACTTGAGACTCAGGTAGCCAAGAGGACTGGAGAGCGGAGTATTTCCCCTGCTGAGTGGGGGAGGGGAGGCATAGTGCTGATGTTAGGGGAGGCAGTTGTTGAGTGAGGGATGGGAAGTGCAAGGATGCTGAGAGGGGAGCTGGCTTCTCAGCTGGAGAGCACTTGAGGAAAGGCATGGATTCTAGAGTTCATATGGCTGTCCACAGAAGCTTGCTACTTAGGTGGCCCATCCAGGGAGGGTTTGGCTTTAGTTCTGTAAGAATTGACATTGCTTTAATTCCTTCATTAAAGATTTTAATTCCACTTTGGGCTGTGGGGAGCAGCTAAGGGGAGTGAGAAGATGGAAACAGACAAGCTGACAACTGCCTGTAGCTCCAGCTCCTGCAGATCAGCAGCCTCTTCAGGCCTCCAGCAGCACCTGCACTCATGTGCACAAACCTATACTCAGATACACATACACAAAACCTAAAAAATAAAAGTAAATCTTAAAAGAAAAGAAAAGGCTATATCCAAATATAACTTGCAACTGTGAGGTGAATATTTTTTCTTTTTTGATATTCCTTAACATTTCACTTTTCATGTAGGATAAATAAAAATGAGCAAAATTAGTTTTAATAGATTAATTTCTTATAATAGCTTAGGTTTTTGATCTATTAATGCATTCTGGATAAAAGGTATTAAAATTCTGGATAAAATTCCATTTGTCATGGAACACATCTAACATTTATAAATGCTGCTATAAATTTGTGTATGCTAAACAGACATTGCTGATGAAGTTACTTGCACAAAATAAGATGCTTTATGTATTTCCTGGTAAGTGGCTTCTGTGTGGTTACTAATAGTAGCCGTGGTAGTATTTTGAGATACTGACTCACTTTGAAGCCCAAAATGGCCCAGAATTCACATTTCTTCTTGCCTCAGCCTCCTGAGTCCTGGATTTATACTTGGTAACTATACTTGAACCAACATACTTGATTCATTTTTGATTTGGGGTTTTTAAATACAGTGGTCTTTAAATCCCCCGACACAATAAAATCAACAATTGGTAAATAGTTCATAGCTATGCTTTTAAAAATCAATTTTAAATTGTTTTAGTATTCTTTGTCTTTTTGAAAGGGTTGTTGTTTGGACAGGATGTGACATAGTCATGTGACTAAACAGCATCAAGTGCCTGCCACACAGCAGATACAGACATGGCATGCATTAGGCTGTGCCAATCTATGAGCAGAGAGCAAAGAGTTCGTGCTGGGAAATAATAAAAGGAGAACCAGTTTGTGAACCACTTAAGGCCCTGCTTTAGGGTTCTCTAACTCTCTGGATAGAGGATGCTATTGTGATTTTGGGTAAATGGCTGATATGGCACACACAGTGTTGTTGAAAGTTTAAAGAATGAATGTCATAGGTGAGTGTCAGTGACTTTAGCTGTAAGCAGGAGCAGGAGCAGGATGAGGTTTGCTACAAAGGAAAGTTTTCGAGTTTACCCTTGGGTTGGCAGGATTGAAGGAAGCCTTGGAACCAGTATGGATGCCAGATGCTGTGTGTGTGTGTGTGTGTGTGTGTGTGTGTGTAGTACAGGGGATTGAACCCAGGTGCTGGCACATGGCAACTATACATTATACCACTCAACATCTTCTCTTAAACTAGGCACAGTAAATTCAGAAAGAAGGGAAAAATACCTTTTTGCAGGAGATGTGATATGGTTTTGGATGTTGAATAGGAGGTGATGGTGCTGTGTTAAAGCAAAGAGAGCTGGCAGTCTCAGAGCTGAAAGCCCGAGTGAAGAGCCATTGTGAGGCAGAGTGGAGCATGCAGATGCGTTTCTTGGATGTAAGTTGAAACTACAGTAGTAAATAAATTTCTTAGAGAACATTGTACCAGCTTAGAATATGAGACAGAGTCCTGTACTGTGGACATCTCCAGTGACTTCAGGAAGGTAGGACAAGGATACTACCAGAAATACAAATTAAGTGGAACACACTAGGGTCAACACAGCACATTCACCATAGGGGAAAGAGCCAAGGGGAAGGATCATAGAAATGAAAATATCAGGGTGATGCCAAATGCTATAACATTCATAGAAAGCCAAGAACAGGTCCCTGGCATTGAAGCCCACTGGTGATCGTCAGAAACAGACTCTGAGGACTGAAGAGTGAATGGGGTGAGACAGCAGACTACCATCAATAAACTGCTTACTAGGGAGATGGTGGTCAAATGTAGTGCCGAACCAAGAACAGACAGTTAAATAAAGACATACTAGATGTTTTTGTTTTGTTGTAGGCAGAAGTGAAACATTCTGGTGGAGTGAAGCCAGTGGCATTGCTGAGTGGTAGAGGGACAATCACTAGGAGACAGAGGGATGAGAAGAGATGAAATATTAGCTTGCAACAAGGAATAATGCTTTCCTGAGACTGGAGCCTGTTAAAGTACTGATGATCTAAGCTAGTATGTAATGTGGATTCCTTTAGACAATTTAGCAGTATTAAGGGATGCAAAAGATTGTTAAGATGCAGACTTGTAATCCTTTGTTTTGTGTGTGTTAAGTGGGGAGCGGGGAGGCGTGAGTCCCCTGTGAGCAGTGGTAGAATAAATGGGCAATGTGCTTTTGCTGCCTAGAGGTGAGTGAAGCAGCGGTGGTCAGAAAAGGCTTGATGGAGGGAGTGAGTTTCAGTGTGGACTTAAAGAAGGGTTAGATTTGCCCACAAGTGAAACTGGGAACATGTGTTCTGGGAATAATATATTCTGCATGTGCAAACACTAGTCATTTAGAAAGCAGAGATTCTTGGTTCCCGTAGAATTTTGACTTTATTTTATTCTATCCTAATAGCAAGGAGTATTACATATGACCAGGTTTCAGGTACTGATTTTAAGTGTTCTGTGCTTCTTATTCTTAGCCAGCAGCACAATCACCAAGGTCCTTAATGTTTTTACTCACTTTATAGATGAAGAATTAGAAGTGTTAGTTTGTACCAGCTGCTGTAGTTCATGAACAGTGGAGTTGATATTCAGCCTGGACATTTGCCCTAGCTCCAGAGCTCTTAACTTCTCAGCTTCACCTCTGGAGGAGATCATGGAGGACACAATGCCATATTGGCCAAGGCCAAGTGCTAGAGCGTCCTGGATGCCTTCAGCTGTTAGCTTAGAAATCGTTTCCCATTAATGAAGAGTCACTGGGCTATTGGAAGAAGCAGAATAAAGTTGTAAGATTGATTTTGGTGAGTGGTCTGGCACATGATGCCTAGTGAGTCTCCAGAGCTCTCCCTGTCAGCCAGACCTTTGTATCATGGTGCATCCCAAGGCCCGGGCCACACTCACTCTTATGTACAGGGCAAATGCTTTCTGTCATTTTAGTGGTTTTTGTTTTGAGGCAGGATCTTACTACGTAGGCTAGGTTGGCTTTGAACTTGTGATTTTTCTGCCTCAGTCTCCTAACACTGGGTTTATGGCACGTGAAACTATGTCTGACTCATTTTAGTTTTTGAAAGGATAAAATATCTCCATTTGAAATATGATCTGATAATTTCTGTCATAAAGTTGTATTGTGGTAGAAAATTCAAGGAGATTGGTACTTCCTTTTCAAAGAGCAGACAGGAAGGACATATGTGAATATTATGTACAGAAAAAAAGAGTCATTTTCTTTCTTTCTCATACTGGTAAGCAATAAAAGAAAGGGAGGAAGGAAAAAAAAAGAAAGAAACTCCTAAGGCTTAGTTTTACAACTGCCAAGAGACTTGAACCCTGTGATAGCATCTGGCTGTAACTGAAACTAAGTAGAGTGGGGAAGGCAAAAACACTGCCTGATACGTGGTTCTGAGTCCTAGGCACCCAAGGAGCACGGCACAAGCCAGTCTGTTCTGTGCTTGTGTAAGGTGGAAAGCCGAGTCTGTGCATCACTCCACTGCTCGCAAAAACAGAGCCAGCATATGTATGGGCTAGCTCAATTCTGGTCAGTCAGCTCTCTGTAGCAAATGTGGAACTTTCTCTCCTGCCTATTGCTCTGCATGAGTAGTGGTAGAAATCACTCTTGCCCGTTATCTGTAGCCCAACAGGAAGATAAACCTACTAGGAAGGTTTCAGGTGCATATGACTTAAGTAGTATAAGTTTTCTAGAAAGAGAAGGCAAATAACAGTGACTGTAAACATCCAAACTAGAAGGGAAACAGCATTAAACAACCAATAGAATTCTTTTACAACAGTAATAGAAAAATGGAGGAAACTCTCCCCTTAGGGAGACAGTGAAACTGACAGGTTAGAGCGTGCTCACCTTCAGTGAGGGGAATGTAAGAGTGTAAGTATGGTGGTGCACATATTTAAGACGTGAGCATGAAGAAAGCCACTGCAAACAATGGTTACAGTGATCTTGGATTTGACCTAAGGGCATTTCCTGTCTGTTGAACTCCATTCAACAGCTTGTTTCCATTTGTGCCATGGGACTGAAGTAGGGAAGAAGGCACAGAATGGAGAATGGGGTGTGCTTTTAGGGCTAGATTATGTTAACCTTTAGTTCATGTGACAGACCAGTTGGTCTGCCAACCAGTTGGTCCTGAAGGGACTTAGCAGAAAGTGTGAACCTTGTTTATTCATGTGGCGCCCCCTCCTGCCCCCGTGCCCCTAGGAAGAAGGAACTCTGGGTAGCAACTCAAAACTAGCCAGGCAGTGATGGCGCATGCCTTTGATCTCAGCACTTGGGAGTCAGAGGCAGGTGGATTTCTGAGTTCAAGGCCAGCCTGGTCTACAGAGTGAGTTCCAAGACAGCCAGGGCTACACAGAGTCTCGAAAACAAAACAAAATGAAATCGTGATATCCAACCAGGTGGTATCTCTGTCTATGTTTCCTTGGTGTTGTAAAGTTATCTTTTTAGTCATAAAAGTAGTTTTAGTCATTCCCTAGTGGCACTGTGTTAGCCTTAGATAGCCAATTTCTATTTCAGGTGTTGAAGTTGCTCTCCACAGTACACATACTGCACTCCAGGAGCTAGTAATCATGAAGCTTTGAGTAGACTTTCTTCTCTTGGCTTCTTTTGAATTGATTTCTAGGGCCTCTAATCGAATAGACTCCCTTTTTAGCTCTTCAAATCTGCTGATTCTGAATACTGTTTTGCATGACCAATTTATTTATCCCACCACTAGATGGCACCAGTGTACCTCTGAACCCTATCACTTCTGGGGAGTCCCAGAGCCTTGGAATTATATAGCCTGGTTTAAAGCATCCCCCACCCCCCCCCCTTTTACATCCAGGGACTGAGACTTAGAGCTTGAGTATTACAGCTGAAGCCACACAGGTGCTCAGAGTCTCCTGAGTCGGCCGTAGTCTGCTCACTTCCATTGTACTCTGTGTGACTCTGGGAGGGAAATTCCAAGAGACCATGTTCCAATCTTGTGGTTTTTTGTTGTTGTTGTTTGTTTGTTTTTAATTATTTAAATATTTAAGCAATCATTATTTAAATACAGGTATCATATTATTCAAGATAGTTGTTTTGCTTTTGTCTTTCTGCATTCTCTCCCATACACTGGACTCTGGCCTCCATAAGTCATGGCCAGCAATAGCAATGACCTCCTACCTTGCCCCAGATATTGAGCTCTATAGAAATCTCAACAGAGCCTTTTTGCCAAGTGTTTGTTTCCATTCATGACAAGACCCTTTTAATGTTCCCCTCCATCTGAACATGTCCAACCCTCTGTTGCTGCTTCTCTGTCTGTGCATGGGCCTGACAAGACAGCCTTTGGGGAAGGAATCATTTGTGTTCTGTAGGTACATGTTACTGCACTGTTTCCCCACTTCTGTCTTTACTTGCGACTAGGGTGGTGTGATGGTTTGTATATGCTTGGGCTAGGAAGTGGCACTATTAGGTGTGACCTTCTTGGAGTAGGTGTGTCACTGTGGGCATGGGCCTTAATACCCTGTCTTAGCTGCCTGGAAGCCAGTTTTCTCCTAGCAGCCTTCAGATGAAGATGTAGAAACCTGCACCATGCTTGCCTGGATACTGCCATGCTCCTGCCTTGATGATTATAGACTGAACCTCTGAACCTGTAAGCAGCCCCAATTAAATGCTGTCCTTAATAAGACTTATCTTGGTCATGGTATCTACTCACAGCAGTAAAGCCCTAACTAAGACAGGTATATTGTCATAAATCACAGTTCATGTGTGGGTAGGATGGTATATTGAAAGGTAGTATGGTGAGGTGGAGAGGATGTGGGCTTGGGAGTAACACTGATGTGGTTGAATACCTCCTATGTTCAGCATTTCCTTAATGAGGGCTACATTCATTCCCTAGCAGAGTTTTTGTGAGGAATACATGAAATTATCAATGGAAAGCTCATAGTGTCAGTGCCTGGCATACTTAGTAGGTGTTTGTTAAGGAGACTAGAAAGAAGGAAGTGGAATGATTATAGAATATGAAAGATTGGATTGGGATGTGGCGAGGCAAAATTAGTATATACTGTTGTTTAAAAGAAATTTTGGGGGCAGTTGCCAGAGTCATGTTATGGTACTAAGA
>JADRCD010223433.1:25000-52707 GCA_019843815.1 Montemys delectorum
AGCCACATAAGGACTTACTTCCCTGTTTGCCTTTCTGGTCCCACATAGGTAATCCATTGGACACTTTGTCTTATTTGTGATAATTTACTGGGTCTTGTAAACTGTGTGTAAACCTGAAGTGGCCAATCTGGATTTTAAGACTTTTAGGAAAGTAAACTAATGTTAGCTCCTGTATCTACCAAATCTTGTGTTTCAACACCATTCATTTATACCATTAATTTGAATCTCTGATCATTAACCACTGTGTGCCAGAACACACATTTTCCAGTACTTCCAAAAGCCTCTGTTCTTTCTACTGGAGTGGCCTTTCCCTTTATGTAAGGAAACAGTAACAGCTGAGCATTTTATCCCCTGCATTCATTTGCATCTCCTTTTTCATGTATATCATAATTTGTATATATTCCTTGCTATTCCCATTTATAATACCTGGATGCATAATAAAATTTCCCAAGACTCCTACTATCCCTGAAAGTAAAGGATCATAAACACCAGTGGTTAACTTGTAACATTCAACGTTTGAGGATAGTGTAAGAGATGTACCTATGGCCAGATCCCGAGCTGCATCTGTAAGATCAGAAATAGTTAGTTTTGATCTTCTTGTCTACTTGGTACCTCCTGGCTGACCAAAGGAAGATGGCTCATATCATTTTCTGCAGGATCTCGAACTGAAAGGCCCCTTGGTTCATTTCCCAACTGCAGCAGGTTACCTCTTATGAATCTCTTGGACCTACAATCTTTAGACCAATGTTTGCCCTCTCTAGAGTGGCTACAATACCCTGGAAGCCTTTGTGTTTCATAGCAGCCAGAACCTGCTTGTTCTATCTATGAATGCCATATTCTCTAGATTTAATATACTTGCTATTTTGAGACCTGAATCTTTTATTTTTACAGTTTCTTTGGAAATGACCAAATTCATCACAAAGCATTGGGCATTTTGATTCCTGAGACTTCTAGCTATGGCTTGCCCTATAGGCATGGTGCTCCTGAAGGCCAATACCAATTGCCTCTTTATCCATTTGTGTATTGAGGTTCCTTGTGCTTTCAATGGTCTGATTGCTCTCTTACACTTAATCTCTATCAATGTACTGTCTGGTTTCAGGGTCTGATATGGTTCTATTTATAGCTGAACCCAATCTGTAAGAAGTCAATAAAGGCTTCTGCAGGGCCGTGTATTACCTTAGTGAATGAGGTGGATTTCGTCCCTGGCCTCCTCAATCATATCCCAAGCTCTTAAAGCAGCAACACAACATTGCTCAATTATGACATCATCAGATCGGATTTGTACAAAGACTGGGAAAGCTGAAAGTACCTGTGTAGCCCTAGGCAAATGCTCTGACGGTGTGCTTGGCTGAATACTAACCTGTCCCTGTAGTGCCTCCTGCTCTTCCTGGCCTCTTGTCTCATGGAGGTGCTCTGGGCATCTATAAGTGAAAGTGCATGGAGCAGGGCATGGTTGTCTTCTAGCCTAGTTTGCTTCTCTCTTTCATCATGTGGTAAATTTCCGGTCTCAGACACCAAGCCTGAACCGTGTTATTTTCCTCCCATTGGCTCTTTTTGCTTTCCAAGTACTCCAACCTCTATCTTCACACTCTGTAAGTGCATAGCCAACTCTGCAATCCTTTCTAACACAAGAGAATTGACTGAACCTTCTGAGTTTTCAGCTTTCCCCATAATCTTTTTCAAAATGGTATACATGAAACCTATGAACCAAAACCAGAGAATCCCTTCCAGGAGCAAGGCAGGAAACAACCCAGTGGCAGTTCCTCTTATTTTGCCATCCTCCTTACACAACATTGCCAACCCATCAAAACTTGCCAATTCCTCCACTACAGTGGTAGCAGAGTTACCCATTGTGCCTAGGCCATGTTGCCTGCCACCCATAGGCTTAGATTTTTCAAAACCTGCTTTAGTGGGGTTGTTAAATGTTTCATCCTCCCTAGCCCACCAATCAGAGGTAGGGGATTAAAAAAAGGTTAAAATAGGAAAAGAGGATTATGGACCTGTTTAGCAGTTCATTGAGGCGATTCCACTTCATTTTCAGGATACCAGAAGTCCAGTTCAGTAGCAAACCCAAATCAATGGTGGTGACTCAGCCCAACATCAATAGCAAGGCTTGGCTGAGTCAGGATGAGTCAGTAGAAGTGGCCAGAATCAGCCAGAATACCACAAGAGGTCCTTTGATGCATTTTCCTCTAAGCAAAGTCCAGAGAAGACCAGTGGAGAAGTGAAGTGTCGCACAAATAGCAATGCAAGAGCATCTCTCATTGTCTGTGGGATTCTATTTATATTCTTTCCCTCTCAAGTGTCTGTTTTCTGTGAAACATCACATGCCCTCTCACAAGACAGCTTCTAGAAACATGTCACATGAGTTGTAAACCAGAAATTTCTACTTCAGTAGTCCCTTAGCCAGGTCTGTGGGTTAACTTTAAAGGAAGGAGACAGTGGCATGTCTCCTAAAGGAATACTGCAAGTCCTGGATACACACCAGATCTAAAAGACTCAGCAGGGAAAAGGCGGATATAAAACTTCTCACGCGGGTCTTCACATTCTAAAGACCTCCACTGAGAAATAAAGTGAGTCAGCTGATAGCAACTGGAAGAGCCTGGAGTTTGCAGCTGAGAGCTTTGTATGAGTCCAGGGCCAAGATGCTCAAAGGCCTCCTCCTTCCTGGCTACCTGGTATGGATGGGTGCGAGCTAATAGTTAACTGATCTTGAGGTTTACATTGCATACAAATTATTAAAACAACTGCAAAAAAGTCACCAAAGAGAAGGGATGCAAGAATCATACTAATACTTTATATTAGATTAAATCATGTTAAATTTTTTATTAAAAATTTAATATACTGAATATAGAACATTGACTGTTTTTTGAAACTTAAAAGTAAATAAGAAACTAGATTGGCCTAGAGCTACATCATGGGTGCTGTTATTTACATTATTTGCTAATATTTTTCTCGTGGATTAATAAGTAAAGTTTTCCATTTGTACCTTGATTTCATACAGCCTTTTTAAGAAAAAAATACCAACCTGTGGGGAAGAATATTCACTTTTTTGTTTGTTTGTTTGTTTGTTTGTTTGTTTTCTGTTGAGGCCCATATAGGAGTTTCCAGTATTTCTAATTTAGTTCTAAAATTCAATGAGATAGTCTTCATTCCAAGTGAGTTAAAATTCATTGCCTCTAACCTGCCATCTTGAAAGAGACTCCTACATTATAAGTACCACTTTGTATAGAAAAAAACTGCTGCTGGTTATGTTAATGCGTGGCTGCAATCCTGGCACTTGAGAGGCTGGGGCAGGAGGATCCTTGAGTTTGATACCAGTTTGGGCTGCAGAATGGGACTTTCATAAATCCAAGAAAACAAGTAAAACCCAGCTCTGTCTTTTTTTCAGAGATCTTGAAAACAAGAGTGCACCCTAGAACTGATGAAATGCAGCTTGAGTTTCAAACCAAGCTTGTTTGGGAGGCGGGTGCTTGTTTTACATATTGTCACATAAGTCAGGATTGGACTTCTTCTTAGATTGTGTCTCGTTCAGGGAATGTGTTCTGGTGCCTTGAATGGTTCTTTTCATTCATTCTCTTCGATAGCCAGGTGAAAGCTAAGTTGTGAGCTGTCTTATGTGGCAGTCCCAATGTTAGAGCCACAAACTAGTTTCTAGCAAGACTCTGCTCCTCTTCCCACCAGATGCACCCCACCCTCTGCAGCCTTCACCCAGTCTCTTCCAAGTCTGTTCTGCATAAGGAAGCCCTTGGTGAGTTGAGGGAAGTGTTAGTTGCCCTAGGATATTTGCTTTGGAAGCCTTATCTCTAATTATCAGCTAAAAACCTTTTTCTGCTTGAGAACTTTTAGGTCTCCGCCCTCCCTGTGGAGCAGGCTTTTTGTGGTGCAGGTTAGGAGGACCGGGTGTGGAGGTAGCTCCTCCTCTGCTGGTGAGGAAGGCTGAGACAGAGCCTGATCATTTCCTTTCCCACTACTCCCCCTGCCTATGCGTTCAGTCTGTAAGGAAAGTAGTTTTCCATCGACCGACCAGGTGGCTTTGTGACTGAAAGGAAAACAAACTTAACTCATAATAGACGCCTTTCTGACTAATGCCACTGAATTTTACCAGTTATAGCTCTTTTTGACAGGGTCAGTTGAATTTTAAGGAAACCCTGTGATGCAAAGAATGTTTTTGTAGTTACCTGTTTTTCAAATCGCAGCCAGTTTTTGACCTTATGCTTTCCAAGTTTTCTGCAGCTGTGCCTACACAGATACATGCCTGGGAGGTTGCTCTTGGTTAAATAGTGGAGGTTGTCTGTGGGAGTGAGGATGCAAGCAGAACCCTGCCTTATGTTTGTGGTATACCGATCAATGTGAGTCGGCTGATACTTTGTAAAGGCTTTCTTTTGACATCGTTAATTCCAGGCTTAGATTAATTAATTACTTTACTATGCATGTATGTTTGAAGGTGCCAGATCCCCTGGAACTGGAGGTATAGACAGCTGTGAGCTGCCATGTGGGTGCTAGGAATTTAACCCTGGTCCTCTGGAAGAGCAGCCAGTGTTCTTAACTGCTGAGCCACCTCTCCAGCTCTAATTCCAGCAAATATAAAGGCCTGCAAACAAAGCTGCCAGTTACCTTTAACACCAAGTGTATTAATAATATTAATGTAGCAGTGCTTTCATTATTATAATAGCTTTGAAATTTTCATGGAGAATTTTATCTCCATTAGAATTCCTACAGTTAAACTCAACACAAAACAAATGTTCTATATAGTTCTGAGTTCCGCATAGAAGTGTATTTTTTGGTAGTATCTTAAACATGTTCAGATTGTATCTTCTAAATGTGTGCATATGTTTGAATAACGTTGACTTTTGATTTTTGCAGCTTGGGGTCTGGTTTTCTCTAGGCTGTGCCTACTTGGCCTTGGAAGACTACGGTGGCTCAGCAAAGGCGTTTCAGCGATGTGTGACCCTAGAACCCGATGTAAGTTTGTTTTGCCCCCTTTCCTTATTTCAGCTCCTTTGTCTTTAAGTTATCTGAATTGAGCTGCATTTCAGTAGCTGGGCTAATTTCTTCTACTTACTAATTTCTTACTTAGTGTTTTACAGCCATGCATGTTGTAATCTACATTGGTGTTCCTTTAACTTTTTTATTGACAGGTAATCTTCTGTTGTTAGTGCAGATCACATGTAACCACTTATCAATTGATGACATTTGCTTCTTTTCTACATTGGTGCATTTCTGAATGCTTCTGCCACTAACATTTGTTTGCTAGTTTTTGGTAGACTGGTGCTGCCTTTTCTCTTGAGTATATACTAGTGGTAGGCTGCTGGGTCATGTGGTCAAGTGTTAGAGGAACTGGCAGACTTTCCAGAGAACCTTTTTAATAATGTACTTGCCAGCAGTGAGTGCAGAGTCCAGTTTCTCGGCATCTTTGCCATCGTTTGCTGCTTTTTCTTGGGTGGTGGTTCAAGGCTTCACTGTATATTTCTTAATGGATAATTATGTTGAATATTTTTGCATTTGTTTATGAGCTGATTTAGCGTCTTCTTTGGGGGAATGTTTAATCACATCCTTTGCCTATGTAAAAATTTGTTTGTGATTGTTGAGTTGTAAGGATTCTTTTTGTATTCTAACTGTGAATGGTAGATAATGCCCTCCATTTTTTGTGTTTTTACTTTTTAAAAAAGATTTATTTTGTGTGTACAAATGCTTTGCCTGCATGTGTGTATGTGCATCATGTGTATGCCTGGTACATGCAGAAGAAGTCAGAGGAAAACATCAGATCTTTGGCACTGGAGTTACACAGGGTTCTGGGAATCAGACTCAGGTCCTCTGCAAGAGCAGTAAGTGCTCTTGACTGCCGAGCCGTCCCTCCAGCCCTTTCTCACTTTCTTAATAGTGCCCTTTAAAGTACAATTATAAATTTTATTTTATCTATATGGATGTTTTGCCAGCACGTATATCTGTGCATTTCATGAGTGTCTAGTGCCCATGGAGGCCAGAAGAGGGTATCAGATCCCCTGGAACTGGCATTGGAGACTGTGGTGAGCTGCCATGTTGGTGATGGAGATTGAACCTGGGTCCTCTGCAAGAACATCAAGTGTAGAATGGACTCTATTCTCAGCTTTTAAATCATCATGTTTAGTCTTTTCAGTGTGCGTGTAACCTACTATGGTTGGTTAGATCTCTCCCTCTCACTGTGTGTTGGGGAACATTACATGTATGAGTATGTATGCACCTGTGCATGAGTGTCTGGGGGCCATAAATTGGCATCATTTGTCTCTCCCGAGCCTAGAGCATCAGCTCTAGAGACCCCTTTTGTTGACTCCCAGTGCAGGGTTACGGGTACACATCACCACACTATGCTCACACCAGCACATGGGCCCTGGGCCTCTGAACTCAGGTTCTCTTGCACATGCAATGAGTACTTTACTCAGTGATCATCTTTGAGGGTCCTGCAGTTACCTTTTATAAATGTCTGAAATGCTAAATTAACTTTTTTTTTTTTGGATCTAATGAGAATGAGGAAGATCATATTAATAAGAGGCACTTGCTTAATGGACTCATGCTTTCAGAGTCAGTCTCTCATCTCAGAGGCCCAGTAAATTGTATCTGAAATAGTAACCAAATATCACCTCCTTCGTTTTCTTTCATATCCTTTTAGTGCACTATAGCTTAAAGACTCCACACAGTCAGATGAACAGTCTGCACAGTTTTTAAAAATAAGATGTTGAAAACTCCGTTGCCCCAGCAGCTCTCTCCTGTCCTCCCCCCTGTCACCATGAACTCCTTCTCCTGTGTCTTTTAGTATCTATGCTATAGTTTTCTTTATATGTCACTTTGTATCTTCATATTTATTACATTGTACATTAGGAACTTATTCAGACTTCTTTGACTTGTGTGTGCTATTGGTTGCAATAGCAGGATTTCTTTTGAATGCCTTGTGGCATCTGTAATGCATGCATGCCTCATCTTGTTGAAGGGTCTTTGCATCATTTTTACAGTAGTGTAAATAACGCTGTTGTGGAGATTTTACACAAATCCTTTTGTGGGCATAGTTTATAAAAACCTGAATTGAGATTGCTTGGTCCTGTTATAAGTACTTCTGGATTTAAATTTTATTTTGTAGTATATTAGCAGAAAAATAATTGCCTTTTGTATATTAACTTTGTGTATTTTGGACACATTTCCCCTCTTGTGTATAATATCTCTTTATTATATCTACCTCTATGATTGCTTTTTTAACCTTTTTTAAAAGGTAGTATTTTTCTTTGTATATGCCTTTCTTGGAGACTTTTAAATTTTTTAGGTTTATGGTCTTCAATAAGTTTCATCAAATTTGAGAGTCTTTGGCCATTGTTTCTTCAATGTACTGGTGATGGCGATTGAACTTGGACCTCACACCTACTACACACACTCTGACTGAGTTGCCCCAACCTTTCTTTCTCCTCTCATTCTGCACTCTGATTGTAAGAGTCTTATAGTACTGAGCTATCCAGCCTCTTCCCCTGTCGTACTTCCCAGTGCTCAGCCTTCAGGGCGAGAGAGATGCCCTCCTGTAGTTTCTTGGAGGCCATGTAGAGCATCCCTTGAGCTAGCTCAGAGGTGGAGCTGAAGCATTTCCTCTCCTTGGTCCTTTGAGCACCTGTCCTGCACTCAATCTGTCCTCTCATTGTCTTCATGTTTTTTGAATAGACTTTAATAAGCATTATCAAGACCTTTTATGTGTATGTCATCAGTTCTTGCATTTTTTTTGTTGTATTTTTATTAATCTTTCCTTTGGTTATGGTGAAATTTTCCTGCTCTTTGCATCTTTACCAGTTTGTTTGGCCCGCCCTCCCTCCCTCTCTCCCTCTGTCCATCCCTCCATCCCTCTTCAGTTCTTTTTGTTTGAGACAGTATCTTCCCTACATAGCTCATGTGGGCCTTGAACTTATAGTGTAGCCCAGGCTGACCTGAAACTTGCAGCCTCTGCCTCCTCAGTGTTGGGATTTGCCTCCTGTCTGGCTGCGTTGTGTGTGGCTGTTAAGTCTCTGCATTTCCGCATTTTCCCTCTGGTAAACTGAGCTTTATTTTGATATTCAGTTAAGGTACTTGTGGATTATCTTGAGTTAAGCTTTGTTGGGATAGATTTGGGGCTGTTGTTTTCTAGGTTATAACAGTCCTTCTGTTGGGAGGTAAGCTTTCTTGGACGGAGTTGAGTGTCATTCTTAGATAATCAGAACTCTATTCCTGCTTGGTCAGACCTTGAAACTCGTGGCACAAAGCATTTTGACAGTTGATTCTCTTTTTTCAGGTCTCAGAAAATTTTGCCCTGTAGTAAAGCTTTTTGCCCAGCCTTGGTGCTTACTGAACTTTCTAGGACTTGCTCTCTTACCTCTCTCCCATGGTGCTTAGCTACATAGTCCAGCTGCCTTCTCAGCCCTGCAGCCTGGTCCCCTTTCTTCATCCCAGTGGGCTTGCTTACTGTGATTGGTGTCTGCCTGTGTGGGAGCCCTGAGTGCGAGCATCTGTGGACAGATGCTGTGCTGACTGCGGACACACCTAGAGCTTTCTCCCCTCCTGGGCCACTCCTGGGCTGCTGCTGTCTGACTCTCCCAACAGTTCTGATTTTGTCTACTTTGTAGATTTTTATGGTAGCCAGTTACTAGCTTTGCCACATCTGGAAAGGGCAGTCAGTACCATTTAATTTTAAAATTCTATGTGTGGCAGTTAGGAACTATATTTTATTAAAAAAATAGAACAAAGTAAAATTCATAACATTCTTATTAGTACCAATATTTATGTAAGGCTTGATTTTACTTGAATATATAAAATAGACATATTAGTTAAATTATATTGTGAATTTCCAACTATGTCAAATTGAAAATAAAACTTTAACTGAACTCCGAGTCAATGATGTGATGGCTATGTCCTTGGTTTAGGTTTTTAAAAAATTTTTTTGTAAGGCATAAAAATAAAGTTTAATTTAGCTTTATGCCTTTTTTCTTTCAAATACATTATTAAAAATTGTGATTTTTTTTAAAGGGTATATAAAATGGGTTATATTTTGGTTTTAGTAAGTAAGTGACTTACCTAAGAACATTCTCTAACTGGAGTATCTGTTATTTTAGAATGCTGAGGCTTGGAACAACTTATCCACTTCCTATATTCGGTTAAAGCAAAAGTAAGTGCCTGAGACAAATGTGAAGAACTCGATTCCCTTAAAATTGTAAGGTTTTCTCCAGATGAATACTTAAATCTGTCTAACTCTTTCCTATTCTTCTATATAAGTTAGAATATCTTAAGTAACTGTTGAATTTTAATTGTATAGTAATTTCTTGAAAACATTTAATGTATGGTGAAGTATATATTATAAATAATAAGATAAATATATCTTGAAATTGGTATTTACTGCCTAAGTTTTTCACCTTAAATTTCATTACATGATAAAAACAAACAGACTTTTAGTTGGTCAGCTCAACTGGTAGTTTTCTTATTAACTGTTTGTTTTAGACATTTTTATAAAATGTGAATATGACCCATTTTTTGAAGATGTAGATTTAAGAAATAAAGCAATCTGCAATATTATCATAAAAATTGATTAGCGATACAAGCTGTGTGTGGTGACATGAGACGAGAATGCAAAGGGAGCTGTGGTAGAGTAGGTGCTTGTCTGTTCACCTTTTGTGTGTTGGGAACTTAGCCCTGTGAAGATCTCAGAAGAGAAGGTTGGTGATCCTGGGTTGAAGCTAGGTTGGCACGATGTGTGGAAAGGATAGAAGGACGCCTTTTGGGCAAAGGAAGTGATGTAGCCAAATGCAGAGTAACATAAGTGAGTGAATTATTTTAGGAGGTGGCAGGGCAGTAAAATAATAATCCAGCTGTAGAGTTGTGTGAACTCTAATGAAAGAGAAGGAAAGAAAAGTAGGTTGCACTCAACTCACTGTGTCTCTCGATCACCTGATAAGTTGAGACCATCCTATTGGGAACAGCCGGAGAATTTGGTAGGGAAATCAGCAGAGAAGCGTTTAGGAAGATGTACAGGAGGCAGTGTCTGAGGCAGAGTAGAGAGGGGACTGGAAGCTAGCAAGCCCAAACAGAGGGAACTAGAATGGGAGTAAGAAAGGGCAGGTGCCAACAGCAGCCCAGCCGCTGTGAGAGTGAAGGATGTGGGAGAGAAAGGGATTGCCACTGCCAGAGCTTTAATGTATCTGTTGTGAGGTCACAAGATATTCCTGAAGATAGTAAGGCCATTTTACGTTGAGATCATGGAATGCTTCCTCTGCTCTTGGATGTCAGTTTGTTCTACCATTCTCCTAAAAATAATACCGTTCTTGATTACCGTGGACTGTGTTAATGCTTACTGGATATCCGGTGCCCTAGGGCAGCAAGTGTCGGGTATAGTGGGATCTGGTCAGTTTTTTCTGACATAATCCTGCATATTGTGAGGCTCTTTTTTAAAAAAAGATTCATTTATTTTTACTCTATGTGTATGAGTCTTTGCTTTTATGTATGTGTACCATGTTCATGCCTGGTGTCCACAAAGATCAGAAGAGGGCATTGGAACCCCTTGGAACTGGACTTATAGAAGGTCATGCGTACCATGTGAATGCTGGTAACAGAACCCAAGTCCTGTTCTAAAGCAGCCTGAGTTGTCCTCTTTCATTTATTTGCTGTGATGCTAGACATAAGCAATGTTTGATTCATGAAATTATTTCAGAGATAATTACTGTTCCTCTCGAAACAATATTTATATCATAAAATGGTCTCATCTGTTCTGTTGTGAGCACTGCAGTCTGATCTCCCCACATATTAGGGCCCTTGGAAACATTTCCCGTTTCATGTATAACTTTCATAGTCTAGCTTCTCCACCATGTGTGCTGGACCAGTGACTCCAAGATGAAACTTCTTATGAAAAAGTCATGCCAACCAAGAGAGAAACGCAAACAATTGATTTCAGTGTTTTGTGTGTGCATGTGTATGTAAAGGATGGATGAGAGCTCTGGGTTTTATCTTCAGAAACAACCATCTGCCCCCCCTTTGAAACAGGGTTTCTCATTGGCCCAGAGCTCACAAATTAAGCTAAACTGACTGACCAATGAATCCAGGGATCCTCTGGACCCCACTTCCCCTGTATGTAGACAGCACAGTACACATTATTTTTATGTAGGTCTGGGGATCAAAGTGATATTCTTGTACTTGCAAGATGACAAAGCCAGCTCCCTACTCCCCCCCCCCCCCCGCCCTCAATTTAAAGTTTTGGGCTCAGGAGCCTGTGACTGAGGGCATACAGATGTCCTCTATCATTGATTGTTGCCTGTTGAATTGCTCTTCAGAAAGATGACTTGATACCTGCTCCTTTGTAAGTAGGAGAACAGCGGAGTCTCAGTCCATCAGTTGTTGAAAAATACTTGCTATTACAAGGGAAACAGTGGTAAGAGATAAAGAAAGGAGGAGATAGTCCATAGAAACAGTACATTTGAGTTTTGAAAAACTACTTTTTTATTCCTTTTTGAAATTTATTTTTAATTTTACAAGGAAGGATACTTTAATAGTTCTTTAAATTATGATCAATTAATACTACCTTAGTCTTTGTATATCTAAGTGTGTTTGATTTTGCATTTCCTTTTGAGTGGCAAGTTTAGCTGGCTATGAAAGTTTAGGCTAACTTAATTTCACTTGGCATGTTAGCAGTATTACATATTTTATTGCTTTCTATCATCTTGTTGCTGATGAAATACCTACTGTTTTCCAATTGTTATTCTTTTCTAAATTTTAGGATATCTCCATGTTTTATAATTTTACTTTATATGTCTAATTGCTTAGAATATTCTGTATACTTTTTTGACCAAAGAATTTGAATCTTTTTTTGGTTCTGAAAAATGTTCAGCCACGATCTTTGATATATTCTGCCACTTACTTGCATTCCTGTACTCTGGAATTTCTATCATATTTATACCTGTCTTATTCTACGCTTTGTTTATTTTTTAAATCTGAATTTTGACAGACTTCTCAGTGTTCTTTTCCAATTCACCAGTTTTCTCTTGAGTTACATATAATGTGGTATAAGACACATGTGGAATGTTGTTTGTTCTTCTGTTCTTTTCCAGGGTAAATCCTTAAATCCTTGCCTTGTCCCTGGTATTTGCTGCTGCTGCTGCTGCTTTTCTTCTTCTTTTCTCCTCCTCTTCTTCCTCTTCCTCTTCCTCTTCCTCCTCTTCTTCCTCCTCCTCTTCTTCTTCCTCTTCCTCCTCCTCCTCCTCCTCCTCCTCCTCCTCTTTCTTCTTCTTTTCTTCTAATAGCATACAAAGAATAAAGTTTCATTATGGAACTTTTCAAACAAAATTAGGTTTTGTTTTTCCTCCCTCCACTCAGCTCTTCCTGCTCTGTCTGACTAGGTATCTGCCTTTCTGCTTTAATTTCACATTTGTCCTTTTGCACACAGCCCCCACTCTGCCTCCCTAACACCTCTTGCTTCCCTTTGATGGGCTCCTATTTTTGATAGATTACTTAACAGTTGCTTAGGGTCTGGAGAGATGGCTCAGTGGTTAAAAGTGAAAGATTTATCCAATCTGAAGAGAAACCAAGAGTATGGCTCAGTGGTTATGAATGCACTGACTGCTCTTCCAGAGAACCTGGATTCAATTTCTAGTGCTCACATGGCAGCCCACAGCCATCTGTAACTGATGTTTCAGGAGAACTGATCCCTTCTATTGGCCTCCACAGGCATCAAATGTGTTCATGGTGAACAGACACAGATAGGCAGAACCACCCATACACATGAAATAACAAACAAAAATATTCAAGAAATTAACCTTAAATTTAATAATTTTATGTCCTGTTGGGTAATTTTGTTCACTGTCCCCACACCCCAAGTTGTAGAATTTGCTTTGTAGATTTATTTAGTGTAAGGAGGAGATTTTTGTTTTGTTTGCTCTGACCACTGCCCTGCTTCCTAGTCTTTGTGTCGGGATTGCAGCCTGTCTTAGTCAGGGTTTCTATTCCTGCACAAACATCATGACCATGAAGCAAGTCGGAGAGGAAAGGGTTTATTTGGCTTACTTCCACATTGCTGTTTATCACCAAGGAAGTCAGGACTGGAACTCAAGCAGGTCAGGAAGCAGGAGCTGATGCAGAGGCCATGGAGGGATGCTCCTTACTGGCTTGCTTCCCCTGGCTTGCTTCCCCTGGCTTGCTCAGCCTGCTCTCTCAAGACTTCCAGCCCAGAGATGGCACCACCCACAAGGGGCCCTACCCCCTTGATCACTAATTGAGAAAATGCCCCACGGCTGGATCTCATGGAGGCACTTCCCCAACTGAAGCTCCCTTCTCTGTGATAAATGCAGCCTGTGTCAAGTTGACACACAAAACCAGCCAGTACACAGCCTTACTCAGCAGTTTACTCTAGGATGGAGTCTGGAACTTGAATCTACTATTTCCTGGGGCAGGATTAAGTTGATGCCCTGTTACAATGTTCTTGGTAGCAGTAAATAAATCTGGGGAGACATATTTCCATAGAATACTATGTGTACCCTCAGTTCATTATTGAACTGTATGGAGAACCTTAGTGGTTTTATGATATTTGGGCATCTAATTCCCAAGTGATGTATTAATACAAGATGGAAGAGTAGTGTCTTAGTTAGGGTTTTACTGCTGTGAACAGACAACTTTTCCAAGACAACTCTTATAAAGGACATTTCATTGAGGCTGGCTTACAGGTTCAGAGGTTCAGTCCATCATCATCAAGGCAGGAGCATGACAGCATCCAGGCAGGCGTGGCACAGGAGGAGCTGAGAATTCTACATCTTCATCTGAAGGCTGCTAGTGGAAGACTGGCTTCCAGGCAGCTAGGATGAGGGTCTTAAACCCTACACCCACAGTGATACACCTACTCCAACAGGGCCACACCTTCTAATAGTGCCACTCCCTGTGTCAAGCATATACAAACAATAACGAGTAGCAATTCACATTCATGTTCATTTGCTCTTAGCCATGATTTGTCCTAACTGACAAGACTTGGTTGTTCATTTCTTTGAAATTTGACCTTCCACAGAATCAAAGCTTTTAGAACTTTACAAGAAGCTCTCAAGTGTAACTACGAACACTGGCAAATCTGGGAAAACTACATCCTCACCAGCACAGATGTCGGGGAGTTTGGGGAAGCCATCAAAGCTTACCACCGGCTCCTGGACCTCCGAGACAAATACAAAGATATTCAGGTAGGAGAGTCACATTTTACTGTTTTAGTTTGGGTTTTGTACTGAACCTGTTCTGTGATGTAAGTTGTTTTCTTTACTGTGAAACACTTATACTATATGTAAACAGCATTTTTGTTCTTTAGTTAGTCATTTCCAGTTCCTTACAGATCCTGGCATTTCAATGTTAAGTGTCTTGGTCCCATCACACACAGTATTGCTGCAGCTCAGCTATGCCAATCTGACTTACGGTTTATATGCATACTGTTAGTATGCAGAAATGAAATAGAAAAGTCTTTGCATTACTACTCTGGGCAACTCCATGCCCTCTGTGGTTTGTAATACTGAGAGCAAACTGTGTATGTATTCATGGAGTGTTTGCTATGTGCTTTCCGAGGGTTGTTTACAACACTTAAAGAGATAGTTGTTTTGGTTAGATGAAGTTATTCTTAACGAAAGTACTGGAGATTTGTATCCACTGTGTTTGCTGTTTAGTAGAATTAAATAAACAAGACCTTTGGGGCTGAATTATAGTGGAAGATGGTGTACAAAGAGAAAATACTCGAGGGTTTGTGGGTTATGAAGTGAGAAGTCGGAAAACTACTTAACTACTTTAGGTCTTGGAACAATCAACATATGCTATTTAAAATGATTGATAAGAAATTATAAAAGCAATATAGCACATACACAGTTGTCACATCAGTATATGATAATGCCTTGCAAATCTCATGACATAAATACCTCAGTTCTAAATAGAGCTTATCATAGTCCTGTGTTAATGCCCTGTGTTTGACTCATAAACTTGTCTTGAAAGCACAGCTGTGCCACTGGTCAAGTCAACTTTAAGGCTTGGGTTTACTGGGAAAATCTATAACTTCAAGTAAAACTACCCACATGGAAGAGGGGTACGAACTTTCTGTTGGCTCTTTTCTTTCTCTTCCTCCACCATCTTTTCTTTGTAGATGTTGTTTATTGTAGAAAGAAGGGATTGCATTTTAGAGTGTAGAGATTGCTTTAAATGCAAGGCTGTGTTAAGTCACTCTGATACCATTTTTCTGCGGTCGTTTGCTTCTGATTTGTCATTTGCCCATGTTCTTTCTGCCTTAGTCTGAGGGAAGATTTATGTGAGGTAGTTTCCCCATCAAATTAATATGCAAGTGAATTGTTTCTAATAAAGTTTTCTTAGTTGAGGTGTAAGTTACTAGTAATAAAACATGTTTTATTTTTAGCTTCATACATTTTAACTGTTATATATTATAATATAACCCGACTCCCATTTTTGTCACTGCATAGTCCTCTTATTTCCCATTTTAGTCAGTTGAGCCACCACCCTTTCTCCAACTAAGGAACAACTTTGAGATTTCTGTCACCACGGGCTCACTGTTGCTTTTCTCAAGTATCATGTAACTATCCTGTGTGACTGTGTATCGGTGGTATTCTTGGTGTAGAGTTCTGTTAGATATTTTCTTTGGAATCATGAAAAGGTGCTATTGATGGGCAGCAGGGCAGGTTGCCAACCCAATTAAAGTCTGAGAATAAATGATGATTGAGCATTACCTGAGAGAAAGAGAGAGGAAACAGATCCACTTTGTATAAGTTACAGCTTTGGAAAATAGATGCTATCTCTGTTTTCCTGGAGGAACCTGAGGCCCAGCAAGGTGAGCCAATATAGTTGATGTGTTCTAGCTGACAGGCAATATAAGGCAGGAAAGCCAGGGCTGGGAATATGTTAGTGCACATGTGTGTACGCATGTAGATGTGTGCAGACATGTGCCTGTGGAGGCCAATGGTCCTGTGTTAGTTGTTTTCTTCAGTGGTTTATCACCTTATTTTCTGAGACAGTCTCTCACTGAATTGGAACCTGTGTACTTGGCAAGTGTAGACAGCCAGCGAGCCCCAGCCATCCTCCTGTCTCTGCCTCCCTAGTTCTAGGATTATAGGCGCATCAGCCAGCACTCCTGGTACGAGGATGCTGCGGATTCAAACTGAGGGCTTCATGCTTTCGAGCAAGCACATTACTGACTGAGCCATCTTCCTATCACCACTCCATTCCAACTCCTTAGAGTTTTTTGTTTTGTTTTTGTTGTTATCGAGAAGGAATGCAAAGGAAAATGCTCAGCTTCTGTCTTCTCTTTTTAATGAGGCTTTGGGGAATCCAAGAGTTAGGTTATCAGTCCAGGAAACAGCATCTTACTTGGAGAACTCCAAGTAGAGCAGAGTTAGGCCAACAGTGGAGGTGGGAAATTGCTTCATTTCTGGCCTGAAGCCCTTCTGGAAGTTTTTGTAACGGGACCCAAGGTAGTCCTATTCCTTCCTGCTCTAAAGACCTCCAGGATTCAGAGGGCAGAACTCTGTGCACTGGGCCAAGATTGTGATGAGATTTGGCGAGGACTTCAAGGTTAGTGTGTTAGGGGAGAAGATGGAAATGCTCTTTTGCTAAGACTGTCCAGCGTTTGTTTATGTTAGAATTGCCTCTCCGTTATGTGTGAGGCCTTCTCTCTTCCAGGATCAGTGTGATCCTCACAGTCATCTGCACTTGCACTTGGTACGTTCCTCAAGCGTGGTCTGGGATAGAGGTGAGACAGATATTGAGCATAAAACACAAAACCAAACAGCATAAGCCCACCAAGCCCATCTGCCAGCCCAGAAGGCTGCATCTGCAAACCGAGCAGCTGGGGTGGTGGTGTGGGCCTGTATTTCAGGTACTGAGGAGGCTGAGGCAGAAGGGTCACAGTATGAGGCCAGCCCATGCCATTTAACACAACTTAACAAAAATGCACGGACAAAGAGGTGAGGGGCAAATTATGACATTCTCAGGTCTTAAAGTCCCAGGGATTTGTCACCACAAGCCCACCCTGTGGGAGGTTCTGACAGGAGGGTTGCATATTTGGAGGAAGTCAAGTGTACTAGGTAATGACTTAGCCTGGAGGAAGGGACACTTGTCACACTGGACACAGTGCAGAAACACTATTGTAATAAGTTTGTAACACAACTCTTTGTTTTCTACATGCTTTATCTATAGTTGGTTTTCTGTAGAGTTTGTAATTAATGCATTTAAAGAATTTGGTTCACATATGAGGCACACAGTATCTAAAGACAGTCTGTGCACATAAACATTAGACAGAGGCACCTGCGGAGTTACAGAAGCAAACGATTTCACATTATTGAATTTTATACAGATACCTGCAGTACTCTATTAAACTAAAACTATGGCTTCCGTGTTTTCCTCAAGTGCACTTTCTAGATGAGATTAGCTCTCAAATTAGTCTCAATAGATTTGAAAGGAATATTTTATAAAGTATCTTCTCTGAACACCACAAGATGAAATTAGAAATAGAAGCAAAACAAAACAAACAGCAATCAAAAAAACAAACAAACAAAAGTAAAACCAAATTTTTACAGAATTATGAAAAGTAAAGAATATGCTGTGGTGGTTTGATTGAGAACAGCCATAGATTTGATTGCTTGATCACCAGGGAGTGCCACCACTTGAAAGGATTAGGAGGTGTGGCTTTGTTGGAGGAAGTATCTTTCAAACTCAAGCCAGACCCAGTCAGAGTCAGCCTGTCTCTCTCTGTCTGTCTCTGTCTCTGTCTCCCCCCCCCCCCCCCCCCCCCCCCCCCCCCCCCCCCCCCACCGCAGTCTGTGGATCTGGATACTTGTCCAGCACAATGTCTGCCTGGGTGCTGCCATGCTCCCACCATGATAAGAATTGAGTAAACCTCTGAAAAACTGTAAGTGAGCCCAGTTAATTGCTTTCCTCTATAAGAATTGCTGTGGTCATTGGCGTCTCTTCATAGCAGTAAAACACTTAGTAAGACAGTAGATTAAAGGAAAAATCAGAAAGTAAATGAAAACACATTAGGTCTTAGGAGGTACTTAGAAGTCCTGGTAAGTTGGGCATTTGTGGCTAGCTGGGTATTCATTTTAAAACACAGGAAAAATTTCAGGTCAGCAACTGATCTTTTTGTTTGCTCTTTGGAAACAGGGTTTCTCTATGTATCCCTGACTGTCCTGGAACTTACTATGTAGACTAGTCTAGCCTGAGCTCACAGAAATCCACCTGCCTCTGCTTCTTGAGTCATGTGCATATAGGCTATCTTATATCTTAAGAAACTACTAGGTAAAGAAATACAAGCAAACAAAACCAAAGCTAGCAGAACCAGGGAAACAGTGAATATTAGAAAAGTAGAGTGAAACAGAAACTAGAAACAGGTTAATTTTAATGATAATGACAGTGACAAAGCTTTAAATGGATTAACTAAGAAAGAAAGGGAAATGGGAGCATTGTTACCAATTTTAGAAGTAAACCAGGTACTAGAGAGTACTGGGGCCACTGTTTGCCAACAGGTAAGATAACCCAGTCGGGTGAAGGAGTCCTGTGTAGAGTAGGTCCAAAAAAAGGAAAAAACGTGACTACATCTGTAACTAGTATATAGGCAGAGTCAACAGCAACCAGATGTCATCTTGCACTGGGAGGCCTGGAACCTTGCGCCTTCCCTGCTGAATACCATCAAACATCTACATATCTACACACAAACTGAGCTTTTATAAGGGCAGTATAATCTTGATATCAAAGCTAGACATAGGGAAAAAACCCTGCAGACCTAAATGTCTTCTGAACAGTTATGTTAAAAAATCCTTAATAAAGTATTGTCAAGCAAATTTCTCATCATACTATACTACCAAGTGAGACTTACTCCTGAAATGTAAGCATCACTTAGCATATGTAAGTTGATGTAATACATTAATAAAATGAGGATCAAACATGTACACGGTCATGCCAATTGCTATAGAGAAGGCTTTTAAATAAAATCCAAGGCCGTTTCCTAGTAAAAGTGTCCAACAAACCAGAACCAGGAAGAAACCACATCAGTTTAGCAAAGGCACATGGAAGATATTTTCAGTGGTGGAAGGCTAGGTGCTACTTCCTAAGATCAGATGCCCACTGCCACTTTCTCATAACAGCCAGTTGGGGTTATTGTCAGAATAATTAGATAAGAAAAGCAAATAAATGAATCCATAGAAAGGTATAAAACCAAAGTATATAAGTGCCAATTATAAGACCTTGCATAAAGAATGTCATAAAGATTACATAAAAGCTGTTAGAACTAACTGAATTCAGCAAAGTAACAATATAAAATTAATTATACCTTAAATACTTACAATATCCTGTTTCCTGGTAGTTTTTTTATGTCAACTCAATAGGACCTACAGCATCAGAAAGGGGAAACATAGTTTCTCTATGCAGTTCTGACTTTCCTTGGAGCTAGATATGTAGTAGATCAGGCTGGCCTCAAACTCACAGAGTTCTGCCTGCCTTTGAATGAAATATAACACATTAGGTTTTTTCTTTTGCGCTTTCCTATCTTTGTTAAATCTAGTTATAAAATCTTTTGTCTTATAAAGGTTTTTTGTTTTTGTTTTAAATTTTGGATAGCATATGAAATAATGGGTTTCATCATAGCATATTATGTATGCCATTTGTTCTCACCCCCACTCCACCCTGCCCTGTCTCACAATGTCATTCCCACCCCCCCACCCCCGTTTCCCCTCCCCCCCCCACCGCTGCTCTCCAGTTCTTCCTCCCCTGCTCACTTATCACATGAATTCATTGCCACTGCTTAGAAAAGTATCTTTTCCTAATTTTTTTTATTGTAGTAAAAAACCACATTTACCATCTCAGGCACTTTTTTAGGTGTAGATTGGTATGAGGTGCATAGGCCGTGTTGTTCAGTCTTCACCGCCTTGGGAACCCATTCAGTAGCTTGTGAAAATGGAGATCCAGTCTATGAAATAGCACCACCCCCACCACCACTCCCAGCCCAGCTGTCATGTCTGTGCTGCTGGCGCTGACTACTCTCAAGACCTGTCCTCTTTGTGACAGTGTCCTCAAAACTCTCCAGAGTTGGGTAGTGTCAGTCATCATTTGCTTTTCATTTCCAGTCTGAAGGCTGGACGATTCCATCATATGGATGCACCACATTCTGCATTTCTGTTCATCCCACATGTGCAATGTGTTCTTTCTCTTCATGGGTGACTCAGTGGTCATGGGAAACAAGATGGTGGCACAGTGGTCAACCTTGTTTCTCCTGGGAATATTCTAGAGAAAGGTATGTGAGCTCCATCAAGAGCCTCGGCATCTTGGGCAGGAGAGTGGGTGCCTCTCAGCACTGCCTCCTTGGCTTTTGAGCTTTAGCTGTGGCCATGGCTGTGAGAGGGCAGGAATACGCATCTTCACTTTAGTGCCATCTTGAAGAAAAGCTAGCATTTTGATCAGTTTAGATAATTTCATTTTATTTCTATCTCATATTTATCACAATAAGCAACATCGCCATTTTGATTTTTTTTAAAACATCTAGGCTTCAAATTTTTATTTAGATTACTTAATGATGCACCAAATGAACTCCAAATGGACTAAATATATGCCAAATACTTTGTCCTCATGAAAAATTCGGACTAGAAGAGAGTGCTTACTAAAGTTCTTGAACCCTGAGCCAGTAAAGGAAAGCTGGGAGAAATCTTTATGACCATACTAAAAAAAAGTGACAAATATTTGTTACAAATAAAGGCAAAAAGCTAATACTATCTTTATGATATAAAGAGTTAACATCTGCTGTAGGAATGAAGGGAACAGAAAGTGGAATTCACAAACAGACTCGAGTAAGAAAGAGAATTTAGTACCTAAGAATGACACACTTTCAAATCTGTGGGGTAAGAATAGAACATCAATATGTACAAAGTATTTGGCCAAACAGTAAGCCCAAAAACTTAAGTTCTACATCAATCTGTAAACCAGGATAAGTTCGGATGGAGAAAATGTTAAATTGGAATTCTAAGCAGAATGAAATTGTATATGAGTATGGAGTTGGGAATTAGGCAGCCTGAGTGTGGCTCCCACCTGTCCGTGAGTCACTGGCTGCGTGACCGTGGGCAGGTTTAATTAAGCACTTCATGCCTTAGTTTCTTTCCTAAGATAGGGATGACAAAGCATCTTTCTGTTATGAGGATTAAATGAGTTAGTACATGCAATGGGTGTAGCCTGGTGCGTGCAAGTGCATTTAAGAGTAATTGTTATCATTGTCATTGTCACCACCACCACCACCACCACCACCACCACCATCATCATCATCATCATCATCATCATCATCATCGAGGTAAACCTGTAAAAGCATTATGGGAAAGTGTGATAGATACTTTTATGCGCCTAGGGTGAAGGAAGTATACATAATTATGAAACCATGCTAGATCAACAGATTTGCTATTTAAAACTGCACATAGGAAAGTACTTCTGAACAGCGAGTGAGGTGTGGGTCACCAGCCATGGAAGGACGGTTGGTGCAGGTAGCACTGTTTTGTTGCTTCCTGCCCTGAAGCCGGGCCTGGCCAGGGTCTGCAAAGAGCTTACTGAAGATTTTCCACACTGTTGTGGTTCTCCTTAGAGCTGCTCTGTGAGTTTTCCTGGGCTGATAGAACAAATGTTCACAAACTTGGTGTCTTGTGTAGAAATTTATTCTCTTTGTTCAGCTCTGGGGTCCAGAAATCCAAAATCAAACTGTTAAATTGTATTCCTAAAGATTGTGGAGGGAAGCCTTTCTAGTTCCTAGTGGTCCTGGACCTTTCTCCTCCTGTATACTGAGGCTCTCAACTCAGCCATCCTGTCAGTAGACTGACCTCCAGTCCTAGCCGCTGAGCTTAGGGACCTCCTTGGTCCAGTGTGACCTCATCTTAGTAAATGAGACCTACAAAGACTCCTTCTCCAAGAACAGTCGTATTCTCAGTCCAGGGCGCACATGAGTTGGGGAAGCTGCTTTGCCACAGTTTTATCCTCGCTTTCATGGAGAAAACAGCTGCAGGCCTGGCTGGGAGAGGCATGCATCAAGGAAGTCTTAAGAACAGATCAGTAGCTTACTGGGAGCTGGGTGAGTGAAGGCACATGGACAGAGGACCGTGAGGGAAGCCAGAGAACCCTCAACTAGTCACGCACAGGGCTTTCCTTGAGTTGATACTGTCAGAGGTCTGGATGCCTAGGGACAGCAGAGAGATTCTAAGACTAGGAGGAGAGTATTGGTCAGCAGAAATTGCTTATAGCTCGTGTGAGGCCCTGAGTGCAGTCTCCAGCCCTGGGAAAATTGGAGTAAATAGATGACAAATGTTTTCAGAGAGAGACAGGTGGGCCAGTAAGATGGCTCAGTGGGTAAAGGTGCCTGCCCACCAGCAAGACTGACAACCTGGGTTCATTCCTTCAAACCCACAGCACAGACACACAGATACACACGTGTACACACACACACACGCGCACACGCATGCACACACGCACGCACGCATGCACGCGCGCGCATGCACACATGCCTACCCAGAGCACACATGTACAACTATTTTAAAATAAAGTAAGAGGCATGCATTTAGTCATATGTAATATTGGTAGACAACAGTCGAATACCAGGCCATGAAGAACAAATTGGAGTGTTTAAAGAAGGCCTATTGTTAGGCATTAGGAGATTATGAGATTAAATGCCAATGTAAGGATTGTGTATATGGATAAGTATATTATCAGGGAGAGGGTTCAGACTTGAATTAGATCCAGAAGGGTGTCCAGACCCATGGAGTGTTCACAGACTGAAGAACTCTTAGTTTCAGAGAAAAAGACAAGTGGACCTCTCTTTATAATCTCCAGGGAGCAACTTATTCCTTTAATGTATCATGGTACAAACAGAAAAGTATCGCTGGGCACATTTACCTCTTGTCCTAGGATCTGAAAGTTAGCTTTGTTTTAAAAGTATATGTAAGTAATTTAGCCACAGAAATAAAAACAAAACCCTTATTCCCCTCCCTTGCCAGCCACTCCCTGCCCCCTATGGCCAGCTCCTGGTAAGAGGTGTCCTCCTGAGGCCTTGGGAACTGTGCTGTCCCCCAGAGGGGCAGCCAACTGGGTGTGTGAACAGGTCTGCAGATGCCCAGCCGTTAACCCCATTGAGCGCTGCTGAGCTCTGGTTCTTCTTGGACACAGTCCTCACCTGGTTAGGACTGTCTGCTTCTCCCTTCAGCTGCTCTCTAGCCCCTTTCTCAGCCCCTTTCTCACGTTCCTTCTCTGAGAGAGTACACCAAGTTTTCCCTAAGTGCTCTTTTTCCTTGAGGAAGGCTCCGCAGGGTTCTCACTCATTCCTTCAGTCTCGCCTACCTTGGTGAAGTAGATGAGCCTGACCCTTAGCTCTCTTCCTCTTCAGTCTGTCTTGTGTGCATGCTCTTTTTAGGTGTCCTGGTTTGCCCCCCATTAGCTCACACTACCCTCAAAATACGGGCAGTTTGACAAGTAGGCGTGTATTTGGCCCAAGGACAAATGGAAATTTTGTTTCCTCTTTTTATTTTATTAGCTCTCATGTCTTAGAAATTTTAATTGAAATAACTTAGGAAACAAAAATCTGTCTCTTTGGTTGATCTAGATTATCAAAGAACAGTGAAATGAAAAGGTTTCTAGCTTGTATATTTCATAAAAGTAAAAGGCTTAGATAACAGAAGTAGAGAGCTGTGCTTTGTTGATTAATATGCCGCCTACTTGAGAAGATTCAGGATTTGGGATGTGAGCTCAGATCCACAGGGCTCCCCATAGGTGTGACCTTGGAGAGGTTCCAGTTCCTTAATTAGCAGAGTGCACAAGACGGCAGACATCACTGGCTGGACTGAATGTGCCCCTAGAGCTTAGAAGGTGCTCTAGGTACTGTATTGTCACCATTTCATCATCTTCACTGAAGCTGGGCCCCAGAGCTGAGAGATGGCTTAGGTAAAGGGCTTGCTGGGCGGGCATGAGCTCCTGAGTTCTGTTCTCAGAAACCACAGAAAACAAACATAGGCACAGAGGCCCATGTCTGCTGGGGGGTGGTAGACATGGGCAGATTCCAAGAGGTGGCCACCTGTGCAGTCTAACTGAGACAGCAGTGAGAGACCTAAAAAAAAGGCCAGGTGTGAGGTGTGTGCCAAAGGCAGGCAGATTTCTGTGAGAGTTTGAGGCTAGCCTGGTCTACATAGTGAGAGTTCCAGGCCAGTCACCTTGACAGTTATTTCGGCAAGCCTTGTTTGGCTTTTTTTGCTCGAGTTTGTCGAGTGGCAATGTCAAACGATTTCCTTCCAAGTTATTGGGGAGAGTTTAATGAAGTCAAGCCAGAGTCTTGCTGTACAGAGGGGTGCAGAAATGGAGAGGAGCATCCTCCATGGTTTTGTTTTTCTACAGGTTTATTTTGAAACACAAAGAAGTAAGGAAGTGAGCGGGGTAGGGTAGGGGTTATGGGGTGGAGGGCAACAGGAGCCAAGAGCTTTGTGTTTGAGCTGACAGAATTAGTTGGTAGAAGGTTAATGGTGTTTATAGCGGCTGTGGATTTGGCTCTGCAGTTTTCAGAGCACCTGTGTGTGCAGCGACTCCTTTGATCAATCTGTGATGTAAGGAGAGAACCTCCCCAGACACTCTCACATGTACATGGAGGATGACTCCTTTGTTGCTCTTGATTGGTGCTAGAAAATGATACCTTGCTGTTCAAAGTGTGATCTGCAGGCCCTTAATATCACCCCCCACCTGGAAGCTTGTTAGGAATGTAAACTCCCATTCCCCCAAGGATGGGCAAACACTTGTGTATAGGATTCTATATTTCCAGCACGTTCCCAGTGCTGGCAGCTCGTGGACCACAGTGAGCAGCAGGTTCTAGAGTCTTCTCAAGCTGGTTCTTTGGATGGTTCTGTGTGCCCCCACTCCAGGAGTGGAAGATTAAGGGTGAGTGCTCTCTGTATTTTTCCAGGGACTCTGCCTTAAGGTACACAGCCCAATGTAAATATGGCAGGGTTTTCTTATTATGATGTAGTGTGTTATAACCTATTAAACCCACAATTTGAGAACATGGTATTCCAGAAATTTGCTAAGTGGACTGAGTAGGGGCAGGAAGAGGGGGTGGTTTTTGATGCCAGCATATTAGCAACTTACCTTGGGTAGTAAGCAGTGATAGAATGACGCCACCACAGTGTAGAGCACAGTTTATGAGTGCTAAACTAAAATAGAGGAGGCTGGATGTAGGATTCATGGGGACAGGGAGTCAAATCTGCTACACTTGGTAGAAAAGTGAGAGAAGAGAATACAGGCTGACTCTGCACACGGTCACTGTGAGACAGCAGGAAAGGCAAGGCTGTGGGACCTGCCTCCTCTTAAAGGAAGGTTTGAGATGTTGATGGAACTGCCCACTAGGTATTTAGGCAATACCCTGGGGTTCCAGAGAGAATCCTAGCTGAAGTTGTGAAGCTCGCGTTTGAAGCTGTGAGTGTGGGTCAGCTCTTCAGAGAGAGTTCTCCAAGTGAGAAGAGATGAGCTGCAGACTCAAGGCCATGACAAAAGAGCCCTCTGAGGGACCTGACAGAGAACATCTAGATAGCATGTGATTTTAGAGTGTCAAGGGTGGCTTGACTTTTATTTCACTATTAATATGTAATAATGATATCCACATAAGGCTGCATTATTCAGGGTCTGGTGGCAGAGTGGAGCCCTGGATTTCTTGTTACTCTTTGGTGGCTGCTAGCTCACTATTTTCTTCTGTGCATTTTTAAAGGTCCTTAAAATTCTGGTCCGGGCAGTAGTTAATGATATGACCGACCGAAGTGGAGGTGTTGCCTCCAGCCTCAAAGGCAAGCTGCAGGAGTTGTTTGGCAGAGTAACTTCAAGGGTGACCAATGACGGAGAAGTCTGGAGACTGTATGCCCAAGTACATGGGAACGGGCAGAGTGAGAAGCCTGATGAGAATGACAAGGTCAGTGTCGGGTCTCTCTCTGTCCTGGGCCTCTGTCTTTGCTACCACAGGTAAAGAAGGCTTTATTTTTGAGTGAAAGATAAGATTAATAATCTAAAACATAAAACTAATATGCTTAAATTCAGTGTGTGTGTGTGTGTGTGTGTGTGTGTGTGTGTGTGTTTGTGTGTGCATACATATGTGCACATGTGTGGAGAGCAGCCTCATGTGATGTTTCTCAGGCACCATCCACCTCTTTGGGTATTGGCTTGGAATTTATCACGAGAGCCCAGAGGACCCCAAGGGTCCCCCATCTCTGCCTCCCCTGTACTGGAGTTACAAGCACATACTAGGTCAGTTTTCTGTTTCTTGTTTTGGTTTTTTAAATACGTGGTTCTAGGGATTGGATTCAGGTTCTTGTGCTAACTAACAAGGCAGTTACTTTATTGACTGAGCCATCTCCCAGGCTTCAAATTCAGTATTCAATACTTTGAATTACAGCCATGCTAAGACTTACAATATTCATCATTTTACATTTCGTGATTTTCCTGCTGCCATCATTCTGTTTCCTGCAGGAGGGTTCTCTGTCCCGCTGCCTTAGTGTTTCACTCTGAGATGAGGCTACAAAAGGGAAAACTTAACCAAGAGAACGGGAATAGGAAACTGCAAGTGCTTGACACTGCAGAGACACCTGCCTTTTCTGCAAGGCAGTAGGTTGCCAGTCCCACTCCATTTGTGCCATTAGCCTCTTGTCTTCAAGCTCAAAGGAGCCCAGAATATCCAAGGGTGGGATCATTGTTTTATGTTTCTTTTCAAAATGTCCACAGCAAGTCAAATGTACTTGTGTGGGTTTGGAATTAGCCACAGTAATCTGTGGGATTCCTTGTTCTCCCATCCTTCTGTCCACATAGCTGGCTTCTACCATGGCCTTGTCAGCCCTCAGAACACATACTTCATGCACGCATGTATGGGCACACTCCTACTTTCTGTTCTCCACTGCTTCCTGATTTTGTACTCTTCTGCAAATAGAAGCACTCTTACCCGTGAGTTCTCCATCAAGACATTTAAGATAAGCAAGAGCCTTTTATATGTCTGTGAAATTATATACCGTTCCCCAAGCTCACTCCTCACTCTCTACTGCACCTCTCAGCTTGCCAGTTGAGGAAATCTTCACATGTCCACAGGTTTCCAAGCCTGCCTTCATATTTTCCTCGTCCAGATGCATCCTTCCTGTTTTTGCTCTTGGATGTACATCCCCTCTGATGATTACAGAGACTGTGCCTCACAGTGCAGATGCTTGTTTTTCAGTTTGGAACTAGTTCCATATGACTTTCAGAAAACAGTTTGAAATGTGAATGCTCCTTGTTTTGAATACTTTTCTTTCTCATTTCCTAGGCATTCCAGTATCTCTCAAAGGCGTATAAGTGTGACACACAGTCCAGTTGTTGGGAGAAAGATGCTACAGCATTTAAGGAAGTTGTTCAAAGAGCCATAGGACTCGCTCATGGTATTTGATATTCATATGTATTTCAATGCATTCTTCACTGATAAAATAGTGTTAGTCAGAAATCAAGTTCCATTGCAGGTACTTCCTGTTTACTTGAGTATGTTGATATTGTTGTATTTCTTTTTTTTTGTTTGTTTTTTGTTTTTGTTTTGATGCTGTTTTTTGTTTTTTGTTTTTTGTTTTTTTTGAGACAGGGTTTCTCTGTGTAGCCCTGGCTGTCTTGGAACTCACTCTGTAGACCAGGCTGGCTCAAACTCAGAAATCTGCCTGCCTCTG
>JADRCD010223436.1:0-18108 GCA_019843815.1 Montemys delectorum
CACAAGAAACTTTAGAAGAAGGAAGACTAAAAGGTGGACATTTCATTCCTTCTTAAAAAGGGGAATCAAACACCCACAGAAGGAGTGGCAGAGATTAACTATGGAGCAGAGACGGAAGAAAGGACAAGCATATAGCTATCTCCTAAGAGGCTCTGTATCTATTCTTAATGCATCTTATTTTGCCATTTTCCACTGATTTCCCTGGAAAGACTGCCTTTTCCTGAAGGGAAACAGAAGACAGGCGGATCTTGGGGAGAGAGGAGATGAGAGCACTGGAGGGAAAAGAGGCTGAAGTGGAAATTTCTGGTTTCTTTGGAGAATGATGTTTGGCTAGAGCAAATTATGTTAAGGCATGTTTTGCTAAAGCAGATGCTTGAAACGATGTTTCTCTGAAGAGAAACATTGAGCCCACATAAGAGGGCTCCTGATGTTTAGAAAGATTATAAATATGACCACAAAGGCAGGCATATCTCTGAATTCATTTGCAATGTTAAAAAAAAAATGTGCTTGGCTGTCTCTTTCTAAGAAGCAAGGGGCTTTGATCATGGGATGCTGGTTCATGGGGATAATTAAAGGGCAACTTGGGGTAATGACTGAATTGATATGTAAATAAAAGACTGGGCTTGTGGCCTGCAAGAGATCAGATATCCAGAGTATATAGAGAAATTATATATATATGTACATATATACATACATATATATATCTTCCAATCAAAGTTGATACCAAATATAAGAACATATCAAAATATTATCCAACATGGTTGAGTCAACACCATCATCTTAAAGACACAGTAACAGTTCAACCTATGTATGTACTCACACACTACCACCACCATTACCATCACCACCATCACTACCACTGCCACTAGAACAGAAATAAAGAACTGAAATCTTCTGGTCATTTCATTAGAGACAGAACAGGCCTCAAACAAAATCCAAGACTCATCCATGATAAAAGTCCTACATAACGAAGGGATACCGTAGACAGATCTTAATAGAGTGAAGATAATATGCAACAAATTCAATATCCAACATCATTGCTGATGCACGTCAGTGAAAACTAGGTACAAGGAAAGCATGTCTATTCTCCCTCTTCCTATTAAATATAATGCTTGAAGGCTTAGCTTGAGCAAAAAGAGAAGTGTAAGAGATAGAGAGAGAGACTAATGGTAAAGTAAGAACACAAAGTCTCCTAATTTGAAGGTGAAATGAATGCAAAAGTCACTAATATCTCCACCAAAACACTATTACAGCTTATTAATGTATTAATCAAAGTAACGGAAAACAAAATTCACATACAAAATTTGATCATCTTCCTATATAAAAATGACAAACACATCACGAAAGAAATCAAGGGAACAGTACCACTTATAATAACCTAATATATATATGAATGTGTATATATCACTTTCACACACTATATAACATACACACACACACACACACACACACACATATATAGACAAATCTTATCAAGGAAGTAAAAGAGTTGTATAAATACACTTTTAAGACAGTGAAAAAAATTTGAAGGAGATACAAGAATGTAGAAAGACCTCACATATTCATGGGTTGATAGTTTATATTATAAAACATTTAACCAACCAAAAGCAATCTACAAATTTGATGCAATCACCATCAAAATTTCAATGTAATTATTCTTACAAATTGAGAAGAACAATTTTAAATTTTATATGAAATTGCAGAATACCCAGTATAGTCAAAATAATTCTGAACAACAATAACAGCAAACACCTATTGGAGGTTGTACAATCCCAAATTTGAGTTAAACTGCAGAGCTATAGTAACAAAACCAGCATGATACTGGTCTATAAAAAGACTCATGACATGACAATGGAGGAATCTGGTGTTAGAAGGCAGACCTCTGGACAGGAGTCACTCTCACAAAGTTCAGGGCATCCACTGTGACACCGCTCTCCCTCCTCAATCAAAATATTCTCATATACCTTCAATGTCACTAGTCTTTCTGGGGCTGTTAGGTTGTACAAACATGTCTTTCTGGAAATGTTTCATAACCAAGCATGACTGCAGCTGCCAAATATATTGGATAAAGTTCCCCACCCTGGGACCAATATGCAGTTTTCCTCCCAAATTTTAATACTTATCATTATAACCCATACCCAAATTTTCAGCCAGCTTGTGTACTATAGTATATGTTAACTTACCCAGTGAGTCTGACAAGAAAATGCTGGGCCTATAACTTTGATTTTGACAAAAATTGTTCCAACGGGGGCTAATCCTAAATAACCAGGACATCTTTGCCTTGCTCATATGTCTATGACAACATCATGCCTATGATGTTTTATGCTTTTTCTCTTCCAATTGGAAAAATCTTTTAAGACTTGATATATATATACTTGATTTTACTTATACCAGATTTTGTTCAGCTGAGATCTCAGGTCCAACTAAAACCACATCAGAAACTATTTGAACATAATAGCCACTCATTCCATTGATAATTATAAAATGTCAGTTCTGACAGACTATAACATTTCCCATATCAACAAATCACTTTTAATCTAACATCAAAAAATATTTACTAATCTTTTTATTAACCACTGTCTCTCAAGGCTGCTTTGTCTCAGTGTATTTTACTTTTACTTTCATTTGCCATTCCATTTCTTCCTCTGTTAATCCACATCTCTTCGAGAGCAAATGTGTCCTCAATGTCCACTTGTAAACTAGATGTTCAAATGAGGAGGAAGGACTCTTGGGCATGATGTCATAAGTAGGGAATAAGTCTTGAAGAGCTCCAAAACAGGTGCTTAGAACATCGTGGGTTCAGGGTCTCCACACACAGTCATGGTAATAGCAGTCATTCTGAATAAAAAGATGTTTCACAAGCACATGACCTAGGTCAGTGTAGGTAAACAATGAGAATTATCTAGATATCAAGTATTTGGGGGTGGGGCTTCATGATGACAATGTGTCTCTGACTTCCAAAGGGCATGGTAGAGGACACAGCCAGGCTGTAAATAGTGAACTTCAAGGGTATCACCAATTCTTGAGAGGAAGGCTATTGCATTGATGAGCTACTGCATCCATCTTTTAGCCATACAGAAAGGAAAAGTATCCAATGCCAAAGCTGCAGGCAAGTGATCTTCACATGCACCAGGGTCTCACCCAGAGCCACCATGTCCTCCTTTGAGAAAACAAAAGAGGAGCAGAAGTCCCTGTAGTCTGTGTCAAGTCGTCTGTTGTTCATGCTTTACAGGGAGGCATTCTTTCAGAGGTTTTAGAGCACCTATGATGAAAAGAAACATGGAATGTCAAACCAGGGTATAGTAAAACTGTGATCAAATAAGGTAGGAGGAAGTTATGGAGTATGGGCTAGAATGGATTCGATTTTGTTTCGAATGTATATGAACTGTGCTTGAGTTTTCTGTTTAGTTTGATTAACGTATTTTTGTTCCTGTAGAAATATGTTTCTCATGTACTCTCAATTTTTAAAATTATCCCCCCCCTTTCATGTTGTTTCTCAATGTTATCAATTTACAGCTTTCCCCAACAATAAAATCCTCATCAAAAACTGGTGTTGTCTGCTTTTGCCTTTTGTTTTTTTAAGTTTTTATTATTGAGTTTCTGTCATGATGATTTAAGTTGTAAAGCTAAAACAAATTCTGGCTTATTCAGTAGAGCTTGAATGCTTATTTGTTTCTGTGGCTTGTCAGTGCCAGAGGTGGTAGGGGATTCTTTCAGGACAAACATAATTCTCCTTTGGATCTTTCATGTAGATGTGTGTTGTAGGTATGAGTGCCCAGGTTGTATGGATTGTGTTCATAAAACAAGTACTTCTCTCTCTGTGGGTAGTCCACATCCTAAAGTATAGGTACTCTGGAAGGGTATATATTGATTTTATATTTTACTTTTAATACCTTGATATTTTCTATCTTGTTCTGAGTGTTTGTAGGTGTTTGGGTGTTTATTTGGATATGTGTGAGATTGTATGTGGGACTGTGTATGTGTGGATATTTATGTGTATTTGTGTGCAGAGGAGAGAGATGGGGCATGTAGGGGGAGAAGGATGGAGAGAAGGAGGGAAGGAGGGAAGGAGAAATATCTCTCTCTCCATTTATCTCTGTATGGAGAAAGAAAGACCACCTTTATGGAACATCCCAAAATCACTATCCACCTTGGTTTTGATAGAGTCTGACATTGACTTGAAGCTCACTTAGAGGCTTAGTTGGATGAACAGAGATGGTCCTAGAAATCTTCTGACTCTGCTTCCCAGTACTGTTGTGATTCTAAGCACTTGCTGCTCTGCCATCCCTCAGAGCTCCCAGAGAATAAGTAAAAATCCAAAGAGCATACATGGACTGGGCTGTGGCCCCCAGCACATATGGAGCTGAAGACTGCCTTGTCTGGCCTCAGTGAGAGAAGATGCACCTAAACTTGTAGAGATTTGATGTCCCAGGGAAGGGGAATGCTGGGGTGGGTGAGGTGGGAGTGGGTGGGTGTTTGAGGGGGTTAGGTGGGATAGGGGGTGGAGGAGCACCCTCTCAGAGGTGAAGGGGAGAGAGGATGGGGTAAAGAACTCTGGGAGAGGTAACCTGGAAGGGGGCAATATTTGGAATGTAAATAAATAAAATAATTTAATAACAAAGAATATACTGGTGTTCAGGCACAGGTCCCCAAAATTATAGTGGATATCCTTTACCAATTAAGGGTTGTCACCCACCCAATGTAATCATTTTTATAGATATGAGAATGTTCTATTGGTAGAGAAAGCTAACCACATAAAAGAAGAAGAGAATTCCCACACTGAGTTCCAAAAGGCCACAGAAAATAATTCTTCAGCAAAAAAGGTTTTGAAGACAATTTCCTGAACCAGTGACTAAAAAGTTACATGCTAGGTCATTGTTCACAATGGTTTTGATTCACATTTCATAATTACTAAAGTCCATAGATTTGTGTTGTAACAAAAAAGGAATTATTCATTTTTTGGTATTAGTTTCTTTTTATTTAAACCTATGTAGCAGGTACATTTCAGGTAAATATATAATACTGTGATTGATTATTGGTTTGCTTCAAACTGTTTGTTCCAAATGAATTCCACAAGTGGTTATGGTAGCACAAATAAAAGTTACTGTTAAAGGTACATCACAAAAATATCACAAACTATCACAAAATCCTGACTTATTTGATACAGAAACCAATTTGACTATGCTCAAGGCTCATTCTGTTGACATTTATCTAAATAATACATCTCAATTATTTAATGAGTGGAATGCTGTTCTGATAAATTCCCAAACTGGAGTTGCAACTCCTAGTGTTTCAGGATTTGACTACTTTTGGATATGGGGTATTAATCCAGTAAATCTGATGTCCTCATGAGAGGACATTAGGATGCAGATGTGATCTGAGTGACATCCAAGATGACAGCTTTCATCTTGAACATTCCTCCTGCCTCAGCCTCTTGAGAACTGGCATTATAAACATGTACCACCATGCTAGGTATATAATTTTAAATACTGTGATGTTATATTGTGTTTATATCAGGTCTCTTCTTTTTCTAAAAACATTTTGACTATTGGGTATTTTTCACAGATTAACTTTAGAATTATATTGTCATTTCTATCAAATATGTTATTGGAATTTTGATATAAATTGTGTCACATTTATTACTCAATTTGGAGAGTATTAATAGTCTTACAGCAGTGAATTTTGTCAGGAATAGCTTTATGGCCATTGAAATTATATTTTTATTCAGAAACTTTCATATTTAATTTTTTCTGGTATGTTCATATGTTTACTTTTTTAATTTTTGGAATTATCCATTCTTAATGTAGTACTATTAAAATTGTGACTCTCAGGTTGTCTATTAAAAGACACTTCAGAAGTAGGCAATAGAAAAAAATTGGAAAGAATATTTGTGCAAGTATGACTTTAGATTCATTAAATTACTAGACACAATGATTCTAGATAACACAGGTCCTGAGAAAATAGAATATTTTTATGGAAAATCTGGTTCAGAATGATAATATCAGAGTCTTCCAGGCAACTCCCAAATGCCATCTTTTATCCATTGCTTTTTTCTTCTTTATATTTTCATTTCATTCATCAACACGTAGACAGCATCTAGACTCTCTGTCATTTAGAGAACATTAAATCACATTAAAATACCATAGAGCACTACCACACATATATACAACACACACACACACACACATATGTATATGTATATATATATATATATATATATATATATATATATATATATATGCACAAGCTATGTGCCAACTGCCAAAGGAGTTATGTTTCACCTTCTAAAGTCTATAATATAAGGACCAGAGTGAGTACAGAGCCAGCCTAAATCACCTGAGACCTTATTTACCAACACCTTCTGGCTAAATGAAGATATACTCTCATGAAGTTCAGTAATTTCATGAAAATTCAAAGCAAAACTCAAACTACATAGCAGTTGCCCTGATACCACTATTCACTATCAAGTGTCATAGATAATGCAGAATATTTTAAAAATAAGAACATGCATTTTATTTTCCAGATAAAACAGTACTCCCATGAATACATCTGTCTACCACAATGCTAGCTATCATGACAAACTACAAGAACAACTGCTATAGAATCACCAAAGAAAGAGAGGAGAGGAGAAAACATTGAAAGGAAATGCCATCACCCAAGTCTAAACAACTGGCAAACAATTAATGGATGTATGTTTATTCATTTAGTAATCATCTATCTTTATCTCCTGTGGAATGAACCATCTCCAAGACCCACCATGATGGAATGATGCTTCATAGCTCTTGTTCTGGCTCTGCTATAGACTCATTTGTAACACTCATCTGACAGTACACATGATAAATGGAATCCATGGGTTCTCCTTTGTCACACATGGACAAAAAAATCATGTGCTTACAACAGAAGCCTCCCAGTCCACAGAACCTGGCTACTAATGAGATTCTTCTCAATGGTTCCTCTGCCATCTCAGACAAATTTACTAGGACTTCTTCCATGTGTTTACATCTGACTTCTACACCCTAATTTGGGATGCTTTAGGAGCTCTAATGTGGATGAGTCCCACTTCATCACATCCATTTTATTTTACATTATAGGATAGTAAAACTAGCTGGAAACTGTACTTCTTTTCATATTGCAACCCTCCTTCCAGTTCATTTCTTCAATAGTGAACAATACTATATAATACACTTAAGTAATTCAAAGCCCCAGGAATTGTTCTACCCCTTCTACAGTGTGGTCTAACAAATCAAGTATCTGTCACTTCTTGTCTTTCAATGGTCAATGAACATCTAAGACACTGCACACCTGCTCATGACACCTGCTTTATCTATTTTACACATCTGTCACAAAAAAAAAAACGCTAAAGCATAAACAGAAATTAGAAGAGGATGAGTGGATAAAATAAGACAATAGAGATAAATTTGGCTGACAATTAACTACATGATGCGTGAGAAAAGATCAACTTCAGGTCAATGCTTTTAAGAGGATGGCACGAGGAAGTGGAAGAAAGAAGTCTACATACCAGTTAAAGTCTTGGCACCTGCTGGTATTCTTGCTTGACCATTACCTCCTCTTCAGGAGGCTACTTAAACTTCTCGTAGTTACCCAGGCTTTGAACCACAATGCCATTTGTCACTTGCTGTTGTCCATTTCTAAATTTATACCATTTATGTGAACCATTATTTAAGTAATAATGTGCATCTAATAGTAAAAACACAATTCAATAATCAAAATTATATGTGGTAAAAATGTCAGGTTTGAGAGATGCTTTTATATATACATCTATATGCATAAATAAATAAATATATGTATGTATATGAGCATACATACATATACAAACATAAATATAAGCTAATATTATGAGATCAATATTTGTTACTAGATTTCCTAAAGATTCAACTTTCACCAATAGGTTGAATATGCAAAAAGAAAGCCTTTATGCAAATAATTGCAGATTTGAACAACCATATAGAGTAAGTTTGCAATATTTTTTATATATTTTGGAATAAGTAGAAGAGTTGGAAATTTTCTGTACCAAATAAGTAATAAATTCTCATGGGAATAACAATGACAATTACCCTGATTTGGTCATCACACATTACAAACAAATGAGTTTATCATACATACTCCAAAAGGATGTACAACTCTGTGTCAACATAAAATTAACAAACTCTAGTGTGTAAAAGAGAAGAAATAAATGTATTTGATTTTAAATTGAAAGGAAACAAATGTGTTTAGAAATAGCTAACATATGACACTAACTTATTTCTATGAGCTAATGAATTATTTATGTTTTCTTGTAAATATTTTTACTTAATAATAATATTAACTTGATATTGGTTTTTGAGTAATAATCTTGTTTGACTCAGTTTCAATAGTATATCATTCACAGTAATGGCATTCTTCATATATGTGTGCTATTGTACTTTGTTCATCCCCTGTATCTTCATTCTGACAAAATATCTTTTACAAAAGGTTTGGTTTTACCAATAACAAGCTTGATCAGGGATTTTATGCTAAAATTTTGGCTACAATATCTATAACTTGTTAAATATTACATGACTTATAAAGAGTTCATTTCCCAATGTTTTATTTTTGCTTCTGATTTTATAATCCAGTAACAAGGTCACTGAACTTGGCGACTGCTAATCCTCTTCGTCCCTATGTGAAACTTAACTAGAACATATTCTTTGAGGTTGCTTGGAGTGTTTTTTATGCAAGGGAGTATGTGTAGTGCTTATGTATCTATAAACCATTCATGTCTCTGAAAATGAAAGAAAACCTTCAGTTTAATGTATTTATTTCTTCCAGAAATTATTCACTGCATAAATGCAAATTTGTATCAAATCTCCAATAATCTTTCACAAAAGAGTAAATTTTAAAGTTTAAACAAAAGTACTGGGTTCTTATAACTGTCCAAATGTGAGCTGAATGAGGATGATACCAGTTAACTTGCCAAAATGTTCAGAGATAATCTCACAAGGCTTCATACCTATATGTGGAGAGCTAAGACGTGCGCCTTAAAATGGCTCGGCTTTCCATTTTCCACCTTCCACTAGCCCGACAGCAAGCGCTCTCCATGGTAAACAACTCCTTCTTTGGCAAGAGGCAGTGTCAGAAATGGCGTGTTGCAACCATTGGCCAATAGTGAAGCAGTACGCTTCCAGCACTCATTGGCTTGGGGGATACTATATCTGGACTGGCCTGCAGGGGGGGGGGGGGGGGGGGGGGGGGGAGGGAGGAGAAGCCTGCAGGTGGAGAAGCCTGCAGCAGAATGTTAAAGGATCCTGAATAAACCGCTGGAAGAAGAGCACGCTGTGGTGTCTTTCTTGCTGGTCAAGACAGGCGCCGAGCAAGTGGAGGCCCGGATGGGGAAACCTCTAAGACGGCTCAGAACTTCTTGTGGTCAGAGCAGCGCGCTGGTAAGTTCCCCAGGTAAGAGGGACAATAAAGTTCGTGGGAAAGGGCGGGCTAGTTTTGCTCTCCTCTGTAAGTAAAGAGAGCTCGGGGGAACCAAAAGTGAAAGTAGTTCAAAGAGAGAGCGGAGGAAAGTTCGCAGAGCGGCGAACCGAAGGTGAAAGTAGTTCAGGAAAAAATTTTACGATGGGCGCTTCATATTCACACCCAATTTTTTGGCTCTTAAGGATCTGCTAACCCAGAAGAGATTGAAAATCAAGAGAGAAACCTTAGAAAGATTTTTAAATGAGTGTGATACTGCGGCACCCTGGTTTGCGGTTTCCGGAAACCTGACGGTCGCTTGCTGGGATAAGTTAGGGAAGGACCTTGATTTTGCTTGGGAACATGGTAAGCTAAAGCATGGGGTGTGCCCTTTGTGGAAGCTGGTGAGAAGCTGCTTAGAAGATCAGTGATGCTGTAAAGCAGTGGAGAAGGGACAGACAGCTTTAGATTTGCTGCAGGAGGGAAGATAGACAAAATCAGATCGTGAAAAGGGAGGAAGGAAGAAAGGACAGTTGTACCCAGATTTAGGAAAATTTGAGGATCTTACCAGCTCAGAGTCCGAGGAGGAGATTGAGGCTCTAATGGAAAGATTTAAGAAACACACCTTGAAAGAGAAAAGGAAGAAAAAGGAAAAGAAAGGGTCAAGCAATGAGAGTATGGCACGAATGGGCGTCTTACCACCTCCCCCTCCTCCGCCTTATATCGAGCCTATGATGGTGGGCAGGGGACACTCATTTTACCCAGAGGTGTGGAAGACAGTAAGATCTGAGCTCCAGCTTGCCTGTCCTGTATTTCAGGATGAGCAAGGAAACTGGTATGAAGAACCTCTAGATTTCAAGGTCATCAAGTCTCTAGCAGAGTCTGTCCGCACATATGGTATTTCAGCTTCCTTTACCCTAGCTCAGGTAGAAGCGCTGAGCAGACACTGTATGACACTCAAGGACTGGAGCAGACTGGCTAGAACCTGTCTTAGCCCCGGGCAGTATTTAGATTGGAGAGCCTTTTTAATGGAGTTTGCCACTGATCAGGCCACTGTAAATCAGCATAATGGCAACCCTGCCTGGGATAGAGATATGCTTTTAGGGGTTGGACGCTTTGAGAATCAGCAAACTGGGTATCCTGTGCAAGTGTTTGATCAAGTAAACCAAACTGCCATTAAGGCGTGGAAGGCATTGCCAAACAAAGGAGAGGTGAGTGGTAATCTCACAAAAATCATTCAGGGTCTTATGGAGACTTTTTCTGATTTTGTTGCTAGGATGGTTGAGGCCGCAGGAAGGATCTTTGGGGACCCTGATGCAGCGATGCCACTAGTAAAACAATTAGTGTATGAGCAATGTACAAAGGAATGTAGAGCTGCCATCACCCCATTTAAGAACAACGGGGTAGAAGCATGGATGAAAGTCTGCAGGGAGCTGGGAAGACCCCTGAGAAATGCTGGCCTTGCAGCTGCTGTGTGGAATACACGGCATATCAAATGGGTTCACTCTCTTTAGATCGTTGGTGAGTAGAGGCGCAATAGGCAGCATTCAGAAATGTAGCATAGCTGGGAATCTTACGATAGGTCGTAGCACTGGTGTAGCCTACCCCTCCATGCCTGTGTGTGTTTGGCCCCCGTTCATTTTTATAGTGAGTAATAGTAGTCAGATGGATCAGGCAGCATTGAATTGTAGTAATCAGGATTGCTTTTACGCACAATGTTGGAATGCCTCTCAATTTCCTATAGCTATTGCGGCTCGTATGCCATGGTGGATTCCAGTTCCTGTTGAAGCCCTGAACATTTATGACAATTTTTAGACCTAGAAGGGATTTTGACGTTACTGCAGCCATTATAACTGCTATATCCATTGCTGCAGTCAGAGCCACTACCTCTGCTATTTCCTTGAGCCAGACTATTCAAACAGCGCAAACACTTAATAATTTGTCTGGTAATGTTGCACTTGCCTTGGATAACCAGGCTGCCATGAATGCTCAAATTAAAGGTGGATTAATGGTAGTCAATCAATGGATTGACCTGATGCAAGAACAAATAGATACACTCTGGCAGTTAGCACAGCTTGGTTGTGAGTGAAAATATTCTGGTTTGTGCATTACCTCCATTCAGTATGAAAATTATACTCAAGCCGCTAACTTGTCTCGGCAGCTCTCCCAGTATCTTTTAGGTAACTGGTCCTCAAAATTTGATGATCTGATGCAAGAATTGCGCATATCCGTTGTCGCCATGAATTCCACCAGAGTCGACGTGGATATGGCCACAGGATTGACTTCCTGGATTCTTTCTGCTATGAATCATCTGAAGGAGTGGGCGGGATTGGGGGCCCTGGCAGTTATGCTTTTCCTTGCCTTTTTCGTTGGGCTGTGGTGCATCTGCAAGCTTAGAGCCACTATGGGGTGCAGCACTGCCATGATGGTACAAGCCTTACTGCCATAGAGGCTGGACAGTCCCCCCAAGTTTGGTTGACAGCCATACAGAAACAAATCATCACGTTCAGGTTGCGAGGCATGAGCACTGCACTTGGGAGATGCTGTGAGCAGTTGGCACTCTCAAGGAGGGTATATCTGATCTATGCCAGTTGGTGCTGCCCTTTCCCCTTTTCTTCCAAATGTTACCCACCTCTGAGAAAATCAGCACCGGACAGGTATGGGGTAGATTGGGCTGAGGAGGCCTATGAAGCCCCATTACAATGTCCCAATGTTCTTGACAGAGATTCAGACCACTACCCTCACCTGTTCTATTTCAAAATAAAAAAAGGGGGAACTGTGGAGAGCTGCGACATGTCATGCCTTAAAATGGCGCGGCTTTCTGCCTTCCACTAGCCTGACAGCGAGTGCTCTCCGTGGTAAACAACTCCTTCTTTGGCAAGGGGCGGTGTCAGAAATGGCGTGATGCAACCATTGGCCAATAGTGAAGCAGTATGTTCCCAGCGCTGATTGGCTTGGGGATACTATATCTGGACTGGTCTGTGGGGGCGAGGGAAGGGGGGGAGGGGAGAGAAGCTTGCAGGTAGAGAAGCTTGCAGATTGTTAAAGGTTCATGAATAAACCACTGGAAGAAGAGCACGTTGTAGTGTCTTTCTCAATGGTCAAGATAGGCGCCGTGCACCTATACAAAAACTACAGACAATAGAGGAGAGCAGAAAGAGGGAGAAGTGGTTGTACTCATGGAGGACCACACTGATTGCTTGTCTATTGCCAAAGGATCAGTCTTAAAAACATACATACCAATAACAGTGTACAGACTGAATTGTTTATAAGCATTCAATAACAATTAGTTAAGAAAAAAGAGGTCATGAATTTGAAGGAAGTATGGGAGAGGCATAAGAGAGGGTTTGGAGAGAGAGAAGGGAAAAGACAAATATAATTAAATTGCAATCTCAAAAAAGCATTGGGTTCATAAGAGTATTGACTAAAGGAAATGGTAACAAGCATGTTAAAAATTGTAATCAGCATCATTTTGTCCTGTAAAGACCACTAGTGGTGAATTTGCAAAATATTTTGAATTTCCCTTTGAATATAACAGGTGAATGAGTTGTCTAGTTGGCAGAGAACTGTGGGGGGCAACAAACAATACAAAGCCAGACTCTGAGATGTGTTGGTAGCAGAAGACTAGACATGCCAGGAGTGGGAAAGGGTGCCAAAGATTCATCCCTGGTTTCACATGACACTTGTTTTCTGAATAATGCCACACTTCCAATCTATTGGGACCTGGGCTGGGGGCTGGGTACCTCGACAAGGCTGTGCTCAAAGTTCTGGCTCACTGACATGCTAAGGTCATGTATGCATGTGTCTTCAAGCCACTCCTTTAGAGATAATTATTTTACATAATCACTATAAAAAATTAGGAATGAAAATTTCCCTTTTTAGCTTTCAATTATCTTAGCCTTAATGGAATAATGATGCCATGTGATATTTGTTTTGTAAATCAATTGTTGTAAAAGCGGAACATTGCCCTGGGGAAATGTTTCAACATTTAAATCACATGCTGCTTAAGGTTGAGGACCTAATCTGTATCCTCAGAAATAACACAAAGCCAGGCCAAGTGACATACATTTATCTGTATTCCAGGTGCTCCTGAGGTGAGATGGGAAGCAGAGACGAGAGACTCCTCAGAAGTTCTAGCCCCACCTACCCTGCCTTCAGCAATAGTGAACAGAGGCAACTTGTCTCAGAAACACTCCGTAGTCTGACCTCTCACACCGTGTGTTATTCATGCAGTCACATAGGAAAATATGCACACACATGGACATTGTGCAAATATTCTAAACACAAGAAAGTGAAAATGATATTTTCCAATTTTTTTTTGTGCTGAGACACTGTAATTATATTTTCAAAAGTCAAAGACACTGAATTTTGAGATTTATAAGAGAAAATCAAGTCATATTCTACGGAAATTTCATAAGATTATCATTGAATTTTAAGTAGAAGTCTGAATGACTTTAGTTAAAGTGGAAATAAAATATGATAGTCAAGAAAGCTATACCAGGCAAAAGAATTTTGCATCAAGGAAAGACATGTGAGCATTTTTTCAGACAACAAAAGCAGATGATGTTCATCAACACTAAGCTTGTATATATGTGTGTGTGTGTATGTGTGTGTGTGTGTGTGTGTGTATGCACATGTCATATATATGTATATATGTCATATAATATATAATACATATGACAATTATCAAATGGTGCTCTACAAGTTAAAAATTACTATATGTAAAAAAACAAAAATAACTAGCAAAATTGCAATCACAACACCCACCCATCTCAAAAATATTAAACCAGAATTGTTCCTGTTTAAAGGAAATGCAGAAACAAAGAGTGGGATAGAGACTGAAGGAAAGACCATACGGAGACTGCCTCACTTAGCGATCCATTCCATTTGTAGACACCAAATCCAGACACTATTGCTGATGCCAAGAAATGCTTGCTGACAGGAGCCTGACTGTTCTCTGAGAGGCTGTGCTAGAGCCTGACCATTACAGTTGCAGATGCTTGCGGCCAGCAATCTGACTGAGCATAGGGATCCCAATGTAGGAGTTAGAGAAGGACTGAAGGAGCTGAAGGAGTTTGCAACCCTATAGGAAGAAAAACAGTATCAATCAACTAAACCCCCAGACCTTCCAGAGACTAAACCACCAACCAAAGTGTACAAGTAGGGAAGTAGGGACCCATGGCTCCAGTTGCATATGTAGCAGAGGACTGCCTTATCGGCTATCAATGGGAGGGAAGGCCCTTGGTCCTGTGGAGGCTCAATGCCCCAGCATAGGGGGATGCTAGGGCAGTGAGGCAGGAATGAGTGGGTGGTTATGGGAGCACACTCATAGAAGCTTGGGTGAGGGAGACTATACAAGGGAGTTTGTGGGGGAGAAACTGGGAAGGGGGATAACATTTGAAATATAAATAAAATAACCAATAAAAAGAATATACATTAAAAGTAACCAATGTGACTTCATTAGCACAGACTCTGTGAAGTGTGTGGTTGTCTTAAAGATGAGTTAAGTTCTTATAACTATATACAGAACAATTTTTAAAAAAAAGATACTGGGCAAGCTCTCTGGTAATCAGAAAATTTTATAAAAGATACATCAAAGCTTGAAAGGAAGAAAATAAACCACCCACTTACCATGGCAATGCAGGGATGCTTGGAGTATGAACCCACAGTGCAAACCTGAACCTCAGGAAGGAGATTCTAGAGCTGCTACTGCATCCTGTAATGTCAGGCATCACAGTTACCATAGACACTAGATCACAGGAGCCACACTCAGAAGCCTAGATAGAGGTCACCATAGACACTAGATCACAGAAGCCACACTCAGAAGCCTAGATAGAGGTCACCATAGACACTAGATCACAGGAGCCACACTCAGAAGCCTAGATAGAGGTCACCATAGACACTAGATCACAGGAACCACACTCAGAAGCCTAGATAGAAGTCTCTAGAGACAGTTTCCTCTCCCTGACTCCCCACGTATCAGCCATCAACCACACTTATATAGGGCTGCTTGGTTTCAAAACCCTCAACCCCAAGAAGTTAGGCAACAACAAACCAAGTAACCCAAGTTTAGAATGAGGTGTAGAGATAAACAGAAAACTCTCAAGAGAGGAATTTCAAATGGCTGTGAAGCACTTAAAGAAATGTTCAGGGCCCTTAGTCATCAGGAAAATGCTAATAAAATCATCCCTGAGATTTTATCTTATATCCATCAGAATGGCTAAGATCAAAACTCAAATGATGACACATGCTGGCAAGGATATAGTGCAAGGGGAAGACTTCTTTATTGCTAGGGGAGTGAAAACTTGTACAACTGCTTTGGAAATCAATTTGGCAGTTTCTCAGAAAATTGGAAAGAGAAAATTAGGATGATTAGGACTCTAAATCTTTAAACCCTGAGTTGCCTCAGACTCAAAATTAATTGACCATTTAGCTGGTACGCAATTTGACATGTTGGTGCGCACTAAATAAATATTGGAGCACCCACCCAACAAAGGCAAGATTGGGTATTCAGACAAAGAAAGACCACAAATGTCTTCACTCTTGATACCTAAATCCCATCCCCCTAAACACAAACAAGAACATCTAGCTGGAATGGTGTTGGTGCACGCCTTTAATCCCAGCACTTGGGAGGCAGAGGCAGGCGGATTTCTGAGACCAGCCTGGTCTACAGAGTGAGTTCTAGGATAGCCAGAGCTATACAGAGAAACCTTGTCTTGAAAAAAACAAAACAAACAAACAAACAAACAAAAAAGAACATCTAAGATGCCATGCCACTTCCAGAAGCCAGCAACTTTGTTTTAATATTCCTTTAGAAAAGTGATGTAAATGAAGCTTAGGGCAGGGACTTCAAAATAGAAACTTTTAATGTGTTCATGGAGCTCAAGAAAGATATGAATAAAAGCCCAAATGAAGATGGTGAAGGAAAAATGGTTGAAATTGTGGAAAACAATTCAAGATATGAATTGAATTTAGTAAAGAAAGAGCCTCTGGAGAAAAGTCAAACTGAAATGAAAAACTCAGGACGTTAAAATGCTCAGAGGAAAGCCTCTGAAACAAATTGGATGAAGTGGAAGGACGAATATGCAGTCCAAAGAAAAACTTGAATAAATGGATCATCCAGTTAAAGATACAACACCCAGGCACACAATGTTTAGGAAGCATGGAGTACTTTGAAAAGAACAAATCTACAAAAAAGTGTAGAGGAGAGAGAAGAAACCAAAGTAAAAGATACATAAATATTTTAAACAGTATCCTAGATGAAACATTTATTTCCCAATTGTAAAGAAAGAGATGGATCAAGGTGCAAGACTCACACTGAACACCAAATAACAGGACCAGAAAATAAACTCCCTGAGGATACAATAATCAAATGTCTAAATGTATAGAGCAAATAAAGGATCTGAAAAGCTCCAAGGGGGAAAAAAGCCAAGTGCCTAGCACCCACCTTTATAATGGAGACTCTGCTAAAGGCCAGAAGGGGGCCCGGACTGATATTCTACCAATTTTGATTGACCATAGATGCCAATCTAGAACATTTTAACCAGGAGAACAATCAGTAATAATTCAAGATATAGAAAAAAAATACGTGATAAAAACAAATTATAAGGAATTTATTCCCACCAAGATAACTCTATAAAGGATACTAGAGATAACACTTCAGTCTGAGGTGGCTACCTACATCTAAGAGGACACTAAGAATAAACAATCTGCAAAGAGTTAAGCAAAAATACATCTAAATATCACCAAAAATTAAATAAAAATTATTAAATATTTCTCAACTCTAACACCAATATTACTGATATAGCTTCCCCAGTAAAAAGAAGGTACAGGGTACACATTGAAGAAGAAAGAGGATTCATATTCCTGTTACCTCCAAGCAAGACACATCACCATCAAGACCAGATACAACTTTAGGATATAAAATAATGGAAAAATTAATTCATGTAATTATAACTTATAAATGAGCAGTTGTGGACATTTTAAAATCTGGTAAAATAGACTTTAAAGTAAAATTAATCAGAATTCATAGTGAAGGATACTAATTTAAACATTAAAGAAAAAATCCAAATGGATATTACAATTTTAAACATTTCCATGCCAAACATAAGAGCATCTAATTGTGTGAATTAACTAATAGATATAAAATCATATATTTACAAAAATAACACTGTGATAGTAGTTGACTCTAGTACCCGCTCTCAATAATAGACTGGTCATTCATATAAAAGTCAAATGAAGAAACACTGGGATAGAGTACTATAAAAAATGAAATCAACCTAACAGATACTTATAGAACATTCCACCTAGACATTAAACAATATACTGTCATCTCAGCAAGCCATGGGAAATTCTCCATATTGACCACATACTAGGACTCAAAGAGAGTCCCAACAGAGAGGGGAGCTTGAAATGTACACCCTGCATTCCTTCTGACCATCACAGATTAAAGCTGGACATCAACCACAAAATAAATGATGAAAAATACACAGATTTGTTGAATCTGAAAAAAAAAAAAAAAACTACACCACTAAAAGAAAATAGGGCTGAGGGAGAAATCAAGAAGGAAACTAAAAATTTTGTAGAATTGGATGAATCTGGAAATCCAGCATGCTGGAATCTAAGTGATACAATGTTAGCAGTTGTTAGAGGAAATTTCACAGTACATGTCTA
>JADRCD010223436.1:18508-35418 GCA_019843815.1 Montemys delectorum
ATTGAACAAAACAAAACAATACAAAACAAAGGACAAGCAGAGGTTGTTTATAATTTGAAAACTTTAGGAAAATGAGATGAGACAACCTCTGAAAGTGTAGATAATCAAGGCTGAAATTAATGAAATGGAAATGAAAAACCAATACAAAAGTATCAATGAAACAAAGAACTAGTTCTTTAGAAATTGAGAAGACTGACAAACCTTTACCCACATTTACCAAAAGAAGAAAAGGGTATCTAAACTGATAGAATTAGAGATCAAAAAAGAGACATTATAAGAGACACTGAAGAAATTCAGAGACTCATAAGGACACAATATACAAATCTTTATTCCACCTAAGAGACAAGTATTAAGTTTCTCAAGCTGTACAATCTTGCAATATTAAATCAAGATGAAACAATTTATATAGATAGGCACATGAAATTTACAAGATGGAATTAGTAATTTTAAAAATATCAACTAAAGAACTCAAAAACTAGATGTCTTTAGTGCATGTCACCTTAAAAAATTAACATATACTCTTTATTTCATAGTCCAGAAACTAAAGAAAAATTTTCAAATTTTTTCAAATTTGATTTTTTAAAAAAAATTAAAAATAAAAACAAATTATAGACCAATATATCTTCTGAACAACAATGAAAATATTCAAGAATAAAATAAAATGTTATCCATGTCCAGTATGTCCTCCTACTGATGCAGGAATGACTCAACACGCATAAATCAATAAACACAGACCAACACATAAAGGCACCAAAGGACTGAAATCACATGATTATCTTAGAAGAAGAGTGGACCTTTGACAACAATCTAACTTCTATTTGTGATAAGATCCCTGAAGAGAATAAGGACGCAAGGACAGTTCTCAATAAAATTATGGTAATTTTCAATAAGCCCAAAGCCAGCATAATTCTAAATGGAGAAAAACTCAAAGAATTTCCACAAAAATCAGGAAGAAGAAAAGGATTTTCTCTTTTTTTCTTTCCTTTAATTGAAAACGGATTCTTTTCTCATATAATATATTCTGAGAACAGTTCTCCCCACTCATTGTTCCCACTTTCCCTCCTAGAAAGGAGGAGACCTTGAAGTACCAACAACCACAAAGGACTAAACAAGATACAATAAGACAAGGCACATAATACAAGGCTGGATAGGGCAACCCAATAGAAGGAAAAGAGTTCAAAGACCAGTTAAAAATTCAGAGACACATCTGCTTCCATTGTTAGGAATCCATCAAAAATACCAAGCTAATAGCAGTAACATATATACAGAAGCCCTGGTGCAGACCAATGCTGGGCCCTTGCTTGCCATTTCAGTCTTTGTGGGCTCATGTAAACTTTGCTTTGTTGGGTGATGGACCAGCACCTATGTCTGACAGAGGGTTAGTATCCAAAATATATAAAGAACTAAAAAAATTAGACACCAACAAACTGGACAACTGAATTAAAAAATGGGGTACAGACCGAAACAGAGAATTCACAACAGAAAATCTTTAATGGCCAAGAAGCACTTAAAAGAACTAGTCAACATTCTTAGTCATCAGATAAATATAATCAAAATTCAAGATTCCATTTTACATCTATCAGAATGACTAGGATCAAAAACCTAGGGAGTGAAAATTTGTACAGTCACTCTGGAAATCAATTTGGCAGTTTCTCAGAAAATTGGAAATAGTTCTTCGTCAATACCCAGCTAACACTACTCCTGGTTATAAACCCAAAATATGCTCCACCATACCACAAGTGTGATGGTTCAACTATGTTCTTAGAAACTTTATTGTAATAGTCAGAAATGAAAACCAACCTAAATATCCCCAAACCAAAAAAAAAAAAAAATTGATAAAGAAAATGTGGTACATTTACACAATGGAATACTACTCAGCTATTAAAAATGAAGACATCATGAAATTTGTAGGCAAATGGATGGAACTATAAAATATCTGCCTGAGTAAGGTAACCCAGACTCAGAAAGACATGTATGTTATATACTCACTTATAAGTAGATATTAGCCATAGGGTTCAAGATAACTATGCTACAATCAACAAAGTAGCTAAGTAACAGAAGGTTCCAAGGGAGGTTGCTTGAATCTCACTTAGAAGAGGAACTAAAATAGACATTGGAGGTGGATAGAGTGAGGGAACTGGGTGCAAGAGGAGGTGGGGAACAGGGGTGGGGGATGAGGTTTGGGAAGAACTAGAGTGGGGAGAATATGAGAGAAACTGGAAATCATAGGATGGACAAGTCATGATATTGAGATAGGGAAGGAGTCTATGGGGGTGACCCTAGCTGAAACTCCCTGCAGTAGGGGATATAAAGCCTGAAGTGGCCACCTTCTGTAGCCAGATGGGACCTCCAGTAGAGGGAGGAAGAAACCCCATCCCCAATATCTTTCACCTCAAATTTGTTCTGCCTATAAGAGGTACAGAGATAAAGATGGAGCAGAGACAGAGGGAGTAACCAACCAATGACTGACCCAACTTGAGACCCATCCCATGGGAGAGAGCCAGCCCCTGATGGTATCAATGATACTCTGTTATGCTTGCGGACAGGAGCCTAGAAAAACTGTCTTTTGAGAGGTTTCATTCAGCCACTGCTGCAAACAGATGCAGAGCCCCACAGCCAAACATCTGGCAGAACTCAGGAGTCTTCTGGAGGAGTTGAGAGAAGGATTGAGGGATGCAGAGGGGTCAAGGACTCTACAAGAAGACATACAGAATCAACTAACCTGGGCTCATTGGGGTTCATAAAGAGTGAATTGTCGACAAAGAACATGCATGGGCTGGATCTAAGTCCCCTACCCTCTTCAGAGAAGGGGAGGTCCCATGGGTAATAGCCCACCTTGGCACTTTACTATACTATATTACTATATTAGTTCTAAGCAGAACTAGACACATCCTCTCTCACTGAGGACAGGCAAGGCAGCTCAGCCAGAGGAAAGGAATCCAAAGCAGGCAATAGAGTATGAGACAGCCCTCACTCCAATTGTTAAGGAACCCACATGAAGACTAAGCTGCTCATCTGCTCCATATGGGCTTTTTGGTTCTGGTATTAAGGTAATTTTAAATGGACTTTGGCTCTTGGAGAGAGTGCTGTCAGCCCATGTGAGAAAAGTTTTATAAAACTATGCATGTATATTTATATATATTTCCATTTACATGAACTGTGATTTATATTAAATCACAAAATGTAGATTTAAGTAAAAAACTTCTAAGAATCAGTCATATATGTTAAAACTGTCAGTTCTTCAGAATGCTATATTATATATATTCCAGAACACACACACACACACACACACACACACACACACACACACACAACTTATATTGACACATCATTGTAGCAGTCAAATAATATTAATATACTGAAAATTCATGCTCTCAACTATAGATTATATATTTAGATAAAATGTCAATAGACCAAATACATATAAATTTGAATATTACTTGAGATAAATTTATAAAAATTATTACATTTTTATAAGTTACCAGAAGAGTTTGAAACTAATCTATTCAAAATTGGTACATATTTTTAGAGGATAAAAAGTTCCTGGTTTAATCATCATATATCGTAAGTGACTGAATTTATTCATATTGTACTCCAAAAGGAAGTAAAACTATGCTTCAAAAGCAACAAATACAAATGTGGAAAAAACAACTAGGACTTAAATTACTTCATTTTTCAAGTGTAAACAAGCAAATGTAGTTGGGCAGTGTTGGTGCACGCCTTTAATCTCAGCACTTGGGAGGTAGAGGCAGGTAGATTTCTGAGTTCGAGGCCAGCCTGGTCTACAGAGTGAGTTACAGGACAACCAGGGCTATACAGAGAAACCCTGTCTCAAAAAACCAAAACCAAAACAAAACAAAAAAAAGAAGCAAATGTAAAATTAAAATTAGGACATATTAAAATAAGGTAAATTTATTTAAATAAGCTACAAAATTAAGTGTAAATATGTTTACTATTAACATTTTACTTATTTTTACTTCATATTAATTATATTGGTGTCCAATTGTTAAATCCATAGTAACCTTGTGTGATTCTAATTTTAAGTCATTACACAGAGTAATAGGTTCATAATGCCACCTTCATCCATAAATATACACTATACTTTGTTCTCCTTCATTCCCTCCACCCACTCCTTTCTTCAGTATGGTATTATAAACATACTATTTAATATGTCCATTTTTTCCAGTGATAGGCTTAATTGGGGATCCACATCAACTTTTTAGCTATATTATTATATGAAATAATGAACTTAATATGACTTGTATATTGTTTATTTTCTCGTTTTTCTTTTTTCTTTTATAATCTAGTAACCAGTCTACTTACTCAATGCAAACTAATGGACTCTGACCCTTTCTGTTGCAGAGGGAGCATATGTAAAGATTACCTGGAATATATTTTTATAGGAGTTATTGAGCTTCCTTTAAACAAAGCCGTATGTGTAGTGTTTGTTTACATAAGGCAGAGAAAACAGTCATGTTTCATGTTTCTGAAGAATAAAGAAAAACTACAGTGAAAGGCATTAGCTGCCTTTAGAAGTAGCAGTATTATCAAATCAGTTTCGAAAACACTAGTTTACACATCCAAAATTGAAAATCTGTATCAAACTTTGAGCAAGGTTTCAGAAAGTTTCAATCAATAATGTTCAATGTTGAAGCACATATCCAAAAATATCTACTTTAGACATTCAGTTAACGAGCATAAGAATAATATAATCAACTATCTTGGTGCTTCAGAGGTATGGCACCAATAAAGCAGAAAAATGCAGTGCATTTCCTTATGAATATATCAGAATAGGAGTTTTTCTAGTTAACAGAGGACTGTGGGAGCCTTATAGGCAGAGGACAGACAGAAGCCACGACTCTCAGATATGCAGTTAGCAACAGACCGATCATTCCAGAAGGTAAAAGAGGTCAAAGTGGATTTGTTCTTAGTTGGGTGTCCAGACGAGACCATGGTCTCCACACTACCTTAGATACAACCCAGTGAGATACAGAGGAACATACTCAGCAAGGCTGTGCCCAGAGGCTATATACCCTGTGTTGTTAGGCTATGAATCCACTTGGGCTTAAGTCATGAATTTGGGGATAATTATTTTACCTAATGATCAGTAGTATACACTTTAGAGAATCATATTCCTTTTTATCTACTTGCTAGTCTTATATAAGAACCTGAAAGAGACACCGGGCTGGTTTAATTTTTTTCTTAAGTAAATTCTCTTAAAAAATAACTAACCACTTTGGGCTGGATTTGATTTTTCTTTCACTGTAAGTCTCTTAGATACCTTACTTTAGAAATTTGAAACTCACAACAGGCCACAATAGGACAATTTACAAGATAAAGAAGTCAGAAAACAGGAAAATTTTAGCTTGGTTGCCTAAAAGTATTGGCCTATGTGGAAAAAATAGCCCATCTTTCTAACATATTATATATTCCTAACCTGAGTAGTTACATTGGCTGAGAGATTTGAAATGATGGTAATAATGATGTTGGTCTTATAAGCATCTTGATAGCTATGCTTCAGATGGCCAACACTCTTTCCAAATTTAGTAAAAGGTATTAAACCTTCTGAACATGTAATTCCATTCATGCTCCTGCTACTGATGATAGTGATGAACATGAAAATGACAATGAAATTGGCTTTTTCTAGACTATTGAGATCAATCGAAAATAGACTCTATAGAACCCTATAGGTTTTTAGTATAGCTATCCCAGAGAAACATGAAAATAATTTCCAAAAGAATTAATATAGACTGCTTTTCTTTTCTTTTTTGTTAAGATTCATTTTATGTATATGACACACTGTAGCTATCTTCGGGCACATCAGAAGAGGGCTACAGATCCCATTACAGATGGTTGTGAGCCACCATGCAATTGCTGGGACTTGAACTCAGGACCTCTGGAAGAGTAGTCAGTGCTCTTAACCATCTCTCCAGCCCCATGGGTTAATTTTCAACCAGAGATTTTTCAATCTTTTTTCCTAAATATTTGTATTTCTTTCCTTTCCTTTCCTTTCCTTTCCTTTCCTTTCCTTTCCTTTCCTCTCCTCTCCTCTCCTCTCCTCTCCTCTCCTCTCCTCTCCTCTCCTCCCCTCTCCTCCCCTCCCCTCCCCTCCCCGCCCCTCCCCTCCCCTCTCCTCTCCTTCCCTTCCCTTCTCTTTTTTCTTTCTTTCCCCCTCTCTCTTGCTCTCTATCCAGCTCTTTCTCCTCCTCTCTCTCTCTTTTTTATTATTTTTCAAGACAGGGTTTCTTTGTGTAGCACTAGCTGTCCTGGAACTCACATTGTAGACCAGGCTGACCTCAGAGAGCTGGCTGCCTCCGCCTACCAGTGCTGGGATTCAAGCATGTGCTACTGCTGCCTGACTAAGACTTTCAATCTTGATATTGTTTTGTTTTATATTTATTTGTTATGACATTTCCCTCTATATTACATGATATATAACATAATTCTTGGCACTTTTCATAGGTATCTCTGTCAATAATATCCTATGAACAGCATCATCATCTCCATTCAGATTAGAGTACTAGTCAGATTGCCATTTTCATACTAATAGTTAACAATGTAACAAATTTGACTTCAACATTTCCTTATATGGATTCAAATATATTTTTTTAATGGTAAGACTGAGACAATTATGATTTCAGAGTCATCTTGAGCACTTATTACCCTCCCCTGGGTTCTTTGTAAAAGTCAGTGAATGGGTGTAGCCTAAGTGCTCTAGGAACTGATAATTGGGTAGTGAAAACAAGGTATCCGCAAGTAAGTAGAAATGTCATGCAAGGTCTGTGACAAATGCCACAGAAATATCAATAATTACATCCATGAACTTCATTTGAAGAGTGAAGCAACGCAAGTAACAGACAATTTCAAAAGAGTGACTGGTTACCAGAATTTTCATTGTCAAATTTGGACAATTTAGATGTCAAATTCATTAGGAAATATATTAAAAGAAAGAGTATCTGACATACATTTTCAATTCATTTGTTATAATTTTTAATTTCTAAGAATTTCATTCAAACATGAAATATATTTTCACACCATGCCTCTACCACATCCCTGTCCTACTTCAGGTCATCTTATTTACTAGTAGGTTTTTGAAAATCTACTAGTTTCAATTAATACTATTCACTGTTCCTACATATGGGACCATCCTCTGGGTTATGTACAACCTACCTATGACCACACACACACACACACACACACACACACACACACACACACGCAGAGACATATATATATACACACACACAGTCTCCATGCCATGCCACTATCAACTGCTATTTACTAGTCAGTTAAGGATAGTGTGTAAAGAGTATCAGTTCCATCAATGACAGAACTGTTTTTACTTGATCTTGCTCTGATGTTATGCAGGTAACCATAATTGCTATGCGTTTATGATTATAATATCTATGTTATATTCAGAAGACAGAATTTCCCAGCTCTCTTTTCTATCTTTGAATGAAATTATTGTCTTCTACTAATACTCATTGTTTCTCTCTTCCATCCCTCCTCCTATGGTACTTGGGGTGCCATCCAGGGCATCATATATAGACTAATGAAGTGCTCTACCAACTTAAGCACCTCTCCACCCAGTATTTGTTACAGAAGGAGGATGAAGATAAAACTGAGTCTAATCAGTGGAACAGGTAGCTATCTAAGAGATGGGCTCTTAGAATTAGAATGAGAGAAGGAAAGAAACAGGAAAATGATGTTGTAAACACAACTGTCAGAAAGGGCAAAGACAAAATAATTTGACAATCCAAATTTAAATGGGTGTTTGGAACAACTAGAACTCTCAAATATTACTTGTAGAAATGTAACCTGCTTGTAACACTGTGCAAGACAGGCAACTTGCGAAGTGTTGAAATACATAGATAGTACTCACCACAGAAAGCAAGCTTATAGGTATTCGCTAAAGTAAATGTACCAGTGTTTTCACAAATCTTTATATGAACCCTCAAAACCATCCAATCTATAATCACTTTAAACTGCATCAGCTGATACAATTAGTTGTATTAAAAGTAAACAATTATCAAAAAGGAAGAAATGTGCAGCAACATAAGGGAAACTCAAATGCACTATTCTCATAAAAAAAAAAAAAACCAGAATTTTATAAGGTTAAGTTCAATGTGGAAATTCATTGCTATTAAATTCAATAACGGCAAACTATACCCTACATGAGTGATTTTAAGTTTGATGGTGTGGCTATCCTGCAAATGATTCCTGGAAAGTTTCTATATAGTTAATATAATTGTTCAGAGAAAATTATTCTTCTGTATTAAAATAATTTTTTATTAAATAATTAAAAGGTGCCCCAGAAGAAACAAACCCTCGAGTCATACATGTGTTATCACCCATGAGCTAGCAGGCAAGTGGAGTCAGGCACATGATAGTTTGTATAACAGATGCTTCGTGTAAGTTGCAGACTAGAAAAAGTTCAAGTGGAATCAGGTAGGAACACATTTCATAGATTCTCCTTCTAACCTATGCTATAAGGAAAAGGGATCATTATGGGACATTGACCTGAACAGGAGGAGGCTCCTAGGACAAAGGTGAATCTTCAAACCTAAGAGAAGACTTATGATGAATTAGTTACTTTTCTGATTACTGTGACCTAATACATGGCAAAAAAAGTAACTTAAGGGAAAAATGGATATTTTGCTCATGTCTAAGGAAGGCTAAAGTCCTTCATTTGTAGATTTTGTAGGAAGGCATGCTACAAGGAGTGTGAGGTAGTTGTAGTAATGGGAGAAGAAAGGAGAGAAGAGGAAAGGAAGAGAGAAAGAAGAGAAGTGAAGTGAAGTGAAGTGAAGTGAAGTGAAGTGAAGTGAAGTGAAAGAAGTGAAGAGAAAAGGCTATTCCACTTGACTTTTTCATCCTTGTATGGTATAATCTACATTCAGGATAGGTCTTTCCTTTTCTATTAAGTCTTTCTGGAAATGTACATACAGCCATGCCTCCAAGGGTGCCTCCTAGGTGATTCCAAGCCCCACCAACTTGAAGCCCTATGAATAAGGACTATGATACAAGCTAACAAGACCCTCTCTGCTTTCTACAAGACATAATAATACATCAGAATAATAGAGAAAATAAGAACTCAGATGCTGCATGTAGACCAGTTGTATCCTTCATTTACCTGTGTCATTTTCAAAGTCTTTGTCCTTTATTAGTGATATATAAAATGGTAATATAACAATGGTAACTGTTCTAAGATGCTATAGATAATAGATGAGGTCATATGTATATAACATGCTTAGGCAGAAGTCTGGCACTGAGTAGTCATCACCTGACACATTTGTATTACAGTTAAGATTATAAGCATGTGCCATATTGTATGTAAATAACCATGTTATAATAGGGCTTTCCCTCTTCACTAGATGGGCAGCTAGCTCACAGGTGTGGGTTCAGAATGATTTGTGCTGCTACACTAGCTTTTTAGCAGTCAGTGGAACTCTGAATGAAATGTTGGGTTGTGATATTTCTGTTTTTAGATTACCTTCAGTGGAATAAGGATTCTCACTAATACAATATGTTTAATGGGTATACCCTTTTGCTTTGAAGGAAAAAAACCCAAACCTTCAGTATTCTATGACTGCCAATAAAACATCACTAAAGACACAGGAAATGGAGAACATGTTCCTTTTTCATATCCATTATAAGGCAAATGCAGGAATAAATGGGTGTTTTAAACTTGAAAACACCTCTGGTTGTATTCTGATGGAGCCTTTTGAGTATGGAGAGCTGGCAATTGTATAATTACATCTTAGAATACAGACATAATTTCAGTGGTGGTTTTGCTTTTTTTATTCTAAATATAAGTGGGAACATGTATTTTGTACATAATGCTTACAGTAGCATCAAATTTTAAAGATGACATCAATTCAACTTCTACTTCACTTATGACAGATTTGTGGAAATTCCTTGTAAAGCAATGATAAGCCCATAAAGAAAAATTTAAAAAGAAGTTTGTTAGAGTCATTCTACTCCCTGGATAAATGTAGCATTGTAAACAACTGATAAGGTTGTATCTGTGAACCACATACAGACTTTCCTACATATACTTTGGTAGTGAGACATAGTCATTAGGGCTTGAGAAATCTCCCTCACATCCTATGGAGCTTCTATAACAACTAAAATTGCTTTAGTGTGTACTATTCAAGAGCTTCTGTTCAGAAGATGTAAACAATACTCGGCACTTAAAGAAAACAATAGAAAAATGGTAAAGTGCTGCTTCGCCTGCTTGCCTTGTGAGACTGAGCAATTGCTGGATCCTTGGACTTCCATTGACAGCTGCTGCGGTGACTGTTGTTGAGAGTTGATTGTTGGGAGTTGGACTACAAACTGTGCAATCACATGATGGGCACGACTCTACCATCGCCAGACAGCTCTGCCGGCCTTAGCGCCTCATCCACTCCAGAAACATCGATCATCGAAAGACCCTGGCAGGACCCTGGCGGCGGGGAAACCGTAGCTAAGCTGTGACCTCGCCCCAACGATAATTCTCCGGGAGTCGCTGTGCCGCTGAAAAGTGGGCTGTGAGATGCAAATGAGCTGAGCCAGAGCGCCTTCTGATTGGCCGAAGCTCTTCTCCTTTCACTCCTCCCCTCCCCCCTCCCCTGAAACCTAAGTCTCTGTTCATAAATATCCTCAAGTCAAAAAACTCGAAGTCTAAAAACATGTAAGAAATGGTGCCTGCACACAGGCACTTCCCTCTAAAAGAAGCAGTCTGCAGAGCAAGGAGGAGACAAAGGGACAAATCGGAACAAACAAGCTCTCTAGAAACAGATACTCTCCAATTAAAAGATAAGATAGTGAATAGATCTCCTTAACAGAAAAATACTAAAAGTCCTGTGCTTGGCAGATTCAATGAATCAGCGAATTGTTTCTGCAACCATCTGAGGTGGTGGCGCTGTATTGGTTGTGACACCAGGAGGTGATTGAGCCATGCTGGAGGAAGTGGATTACAGAGAGGCGGGCCTTGAGGTTCACAGCTTGGCCTTGTTTCCTTCCGTGTCCCTCTTTTCTGTTCAAGGCAAGGATGTGAGCTGCCATCCTCAAGCCAGAGCCAGAAACTACTCCGGTCATGTTGGATCGTATTCAGAAAGCATGAGTCTGACTGAATCCTCCCTTCTCCAAGTTGCTTCTCTTAGAGTCTTGCTGAATAGAAAATGATAAACGCAAGGCACACACAGACTAAAACCTCCGTCAACCTGGAGAGAGGACCTCGTAGGGACAAAAGCTGTACTGTTTCGTGACAGTGTCTGCCTCCAGGCACAACTGAAGACTGTGTGGGTCTTTCCAGGTCACACCCAGCCATAGAAGTCACTGTCATGTTGTAAACGGGGGAACTTGAGTCTGAAGGGGTCAAATGATTCACCTCGAATCACTCAGATGCGGTCTATATCCAGACTTAGAAATCTCATGATTTTGAAGAAAATGTCAGATTTTTCTGGAGGAGGCTATACCCAAACTCTTTCTCCATGGCATCTGTCTACCTATAAACTCACTGGTCTAAGACTTGTTGGAAAACTTTTTGTGAGGGATCCTCCCTAAAATAGTTCAGCTCCTAAAAGGATGACTTCTATGTGGTCATCGATTATAGAGAGAAACAATAGCGGTATCATTAGATGGACTTGGTATAAAAGTACAAAGACTGATGGTCCTAGTCAACAGAAAGTAGGGTCCTTCCAGCTGGTCTGCACTGGCTCCCCAGAGTTCTGTCATGCCCATCATGGCTTGGCAAGTTCCTTGCTTCAAAATGTGGAAGGTCTCCCACCAATGTGGAGGGGTTGAGTAAAAGTTAGTGTGCCTGATCATGTTAGGTATTCCTGGGTTTCTTATACATGGACAGCTGTAAACAGAAAGCAGAGACAAAGGAAACAGGGCCAGGCTATAAACCTCAAGACCCAAGGGGAGGACACTTGCTCTTCTGTGTGGGTGGAACTGGGTAACACGCCTGGCAGGCTTATCTATCACTCCTACAAGATGGAGGCAATTAACTTGATCCATCTTCTCAGTCTTCAGAGTTACCCAGGAAACCCTGGGAAAGAAAGTCTCAGAACTTTTACACACATAGTACTCTCTACAAGTTAAGGTACTAGGGAAAATGTTAAGAAATTTATATTTGGGGTGCTTCTTTTTGTTTAGATTTGTTTTCTTAAAGTTATTTAAATGCTTCATGTGTATGTTTACCTACATGAATGCCAGTGCACCATGTACTTTTCTGGTACAGGCAGAGACCAAAAAAGATGCCAGATCTCCCAGAACGGTGTTATATACAGCTGTGAGCTGCCATGTAGATGCTGGCAATCGAACCTCTGGAAGAGCAGCCATTGCTTTTAATCACTAAGCCATCTCTCCAGCCTCTGTTTTTGCTATTTGAGATAAAGTCTTGTGATATAGGCAAAAAAAAAAAAAAAAAAAAAAAAAAAAGAAAAATGGTAAAGTATAGAAAATACATAGTGTTATGCAAATTAACTGCTTTAGTAAAAGAATTAACAAAATAAAACAAAGCATTTTTTATTTATAAATTTAGTAACGGGTTTTATTATTATTTTCTATTTCTTTTGTTTTTTGTTTTTTGTTTTTTTGTTTTTTTGTTTTTTGTTTTTTGTTTTTTGTTTTTTTTGAGACAGGGTTTCTCTGTATAGCCCTGGCTGTCCTGGAACTCACTCTGTAGACTAGGCTGGCCTCGAACTCAGAAATCTGCCTGCCTCTGCCTCCCAAGTGCTGGGATTAAAGACCTGTGCTAGCACTGCCTGGAACAGGTTTTATTTTAATTTCTTGTGGGAATATAAGAGTCTTAAGATGACTTTCAGATTTATATCTATCCTTTTGGACTGACTTTGGTTAAGTTGGTAAGTAAACTATATGCATAACTGAGATATGAAGTATGAAATTTTTCTTATAAAAAGACTAGTGTAACAAAGACCCAATCAAACAAATTACTATTTTCATCACTGTACTAGTTATGCTTTTCCCCTTTAGTAAGAACAAATAATTTTTACTGTTGTCACAAGTTTCATTCCATAATATATCACATAGCTTACCTGTGTTGTATATTATAACTTTAGAAATTATTCATCTTGTGATTGGAAGATTGGATGTTCGACCATACTTATAATTTTACCCACATTCTGCAATTGACATTTCATTTTCGCATTTTTAAATTTTTACATGTAATTATCATGCAATGTTTGACTCTTCTTTTTCTTGACTAATTTTTTTCTTTTTCTTTTTTATAAATTTTTAATTTGTTATTGGTTAGTTTATTTATTTACATTTCAAATGTTATTCCCCTTCCCAGTTTTCCCTCCACAACCCCCTAAATCCTCTCTCCCCTACTCCTGCCTCTATGAGGGTGCTCCCTCAACTGCCCACCCATTCCTGCCTCACTGCCCTAGCATTCTCCTGCCCTGGGAGCCTCCATAGAACCAAGGGCCTCCCCTCCCAGTAATGCCAGATGAGGTAATCCTCTGCTACATATCCAGCTGGAGCCCCGGGTCCCTCCATGTGTACCCTTTGGTTGGTGGTTTAGTCCTTGGGAGCTTTGGGAGTGCCTCATTGGTTGATATTGTTGTTCTTCCTATGGCATTGCAAACCCCTTCAGCTCCTTCAGTCCTTTCTCTAACTCCTCCATTAGGGTTCCTGCACTCAGTTGTTTGACTGCATGCATCCTCATCTGGTTTGGTCAGGCTCTGGTAGAGCCTTTCAGGGGAGAGCTTTACCAGGCTCCTGTCAGCAAGCACTTCTTGGCATCTGCAATAGTATCTGGGTTTGCTGTCTGCAGATGGAATGGATCCCTAGATGGGGCAGTCTCTGGATGGACTTTCCTTCAGTCTCTGCTCCACTTTTTGTCCCTGCATTTCCTTTTGACAGGAGGAATTCTGGATTAATATTTTTTGAGATGGGTGGGTGGCCCCATCCCTCAACTAGGAGCTGTGCCAATCCACTGGGTATGGTTTCTACAGGTTCTATCTCCCCGTTGTTGCCTATTTTGGCTAATGTCCTCCCTTTTTGGGTCCTGAGAACCTCTTGGGTCCCTGACATCTGGGACTTTCTAGTGGCTACCCCCAGTTCCTCCTCTCCCATTGCTACATACTTCCTTACAAATTCTTGACCTTCTGTACTTCTCCCCAATCTCGTCCAGTATCTGAATCAGCCCCCCCCTTTCCCTCCCCTCTTTTCTCCCTTTCAGATCCCTCACTCCATCTACTTCCTGTCTTCTTGGCTAATTTTGCTTAACCTAATTATTTTGAATGTGTTTAACAAAAAGCAATGAACTAGATAACTGAAATGCTGACCCTGATTTGAAGGTCACACTGTGTATGAATTGAACAATATCATGTGATACCTCACAAATAGGCATAATTTGTGTGCCTTTAGACTAATGTAGACATGTACCAGTATCACATGGTACTTCACAAATATGTGTAATTTGTGTCAATTTAAACTAATGTAGATAGGTATCAAATTTTTTTTATGCTGACACCCACTATAATTACACTGACAAGAGTTAGAGAGGATTTTGAAAGCAGCAAGAGTAAACCAAAAGCAGTTCTTCATCTGTCCAAAGAAAGTCCAGACAATCCTGAATAGACTTTAAAAACAGCTAGTACACAAGAGGGTGGCTAACTAATTAAAGGTGCCATATAAAATAATGTGAGGTTAAGGTTAACTGTAAACCAAAACAAATGCAACTGACTGACTTAAAATGATTACATACAACTTCCAAACAAGCGTACACAGTGAAAAATGCTTCTCTGGATGGGAAGAGATTTCATATCAAGAAACTTACTGAAAATCCTTGAAATGAAAAATATAATTATAAAAACAAAAAATATCAAACTTCATCCAAATTTCATCCAAGTTACTTGACCTGTAAGAAGAATGAATATTTGAAGGATAAATAAACTCAAGAAAATATTACCAGAAACAAGACAGAAATCCCCTATCCCATCCCCCTCCTCTGCTTCTATGAGGGTGTGCTCCTATGCACCCACCCACTCCTGCCTTCCCATCCTCTTATTCCACTACACTGGGGCATGTAGCCATCATAGGACCAAAAGCTCAGTATACTCAAGATACAATTCACAGACCACATGAAGCTCAAGAAGAAGGAAAACTAAAATATAGGTGCTTCAATCCTTCTTAGAAGGGTTAAAAAAAATATTCACAGAAGCAAATGTTTTTTTCCCTTAACATTTTTCTTTTTCAATCAGTTACTTTGGTTTTTAGAGATTATAATACAGTTACATCACTTCCCCTTCCCTTTCCTTCATGAAAACCCTCCTATGTATCTCTTCTTTCTTTCAAGTTCATGACCTCTTTTTTTTTTTCTTAAATTGTCTCAAAATAATTAGGGATATGGAAGTGAAAAAGGCCAACTCCTGTAGCCAGACAGGAACCTCTGTGGTGCAATAGAGACTTCAACCCACACATAAAACTTTCACCCCAAAATTTATGCTGTCTATAAGAAATATAGGCACAGATGATGGAGCAGAGACCAAGGAATAGGCCAAAAAATAATGAGCCCAAATTGAGACCCATGCCATGGGCAAGCACCAATCTCTAACGCTATTAATGATACTTTGTTATACTTACAGACAGGAGCCTGTTGTCCTCTGAGAGACTCTACCTTGCAGCTGATTCAGACAGATACAGACACCCACAAACAAACAGTGAAATGGAGCTTGGAGAATCTTGTGGAAGGGTAGGAGGAAGAATTGTGGACTCAAAAAAGGATAAGAACTCCAAGGAAGACCAACAGAGTCAACTGACCTGGACCTTTAAGATGCTCAGAGTCTGAACCACCAACCAAATAACATATATGGGCTGGACCTAGGTCTCTCCGCAAATATGTAGATGTGCAGCTTGGTCTTCATATAGATCCTGAACAACTGGAATGTGGGTTATACAGCTTTCTTTTTTAATCAGTTGCTTTACACGTACATATATTTACACTATATATGTATATATACATATATATACACATATATGTGTATATATATTCTTCTAGCTGGGCTGCCTTTACTGGACTCAGTAGAAGAGGAAGCACCTCACAGAGACTTGAAGTGGGGACCCCACTACTCAGAGGAGAAGAGGAGGAGTAGAGGAATGAAGGATTGTGGGAGGCAGTGACTAGAATTGGGGCAGTGAGCAGGATATAAAGTAAAAAGTAAAAATAAGTAAAAAATAAAATTTTTAAAAAGTCTTAAAATAGTTTCTCCAAGAACAGGTAAAAGCATTTTTACATAGGCTTAAAATTGTGTATGCAATAACTATGGAATCGAGGGATAAGCAAGAAGAATAATCCCTTCATCTGTTAGCTGTAAAGCTGGTTTCTAAGTCAATCCTTAAAGTAGGTCTGAGGTGAGTGAGGTTCAGTAAATCTTAGGTAATTCTTTCCTTCTGTTGTTCCAGGATTACCCAGTTTTCACCTGAAAATCATTGTGATGATGCGTCATCTTTGAAAGATTATATAGAGATTGACACCTGTCACTTGGAGGTTTTAGCCTCATACAATTTACAGATTCAAATCCAGGCTAGGATCTTGAGAAAGAAATTGAATATAAGCCTGAAGAAAGCCTCTCATTTCTTCACTCTCTAAGGTTGAACACAAAATGGGATTTCAGAAAACTGCTTTTTAAATTTTATTCTGACTCACCAGCATTCCACAAAGCCTCAAATTGAGCATAAATAATGAAGCAAGCTAGAGAAGGAGTGTCGTGGGATCGCCCACTGGTAGTTCTGAATGTGTACATCAACTGGAACAGCTATCTACACACGAACAGGTCTCCCTACAGGCTGAAAAACCTGGAAGTGAGGCTGTGAAGCAGCTTTTGCACAGTAAAAGTTAGTAGAACTCTTGTTGGTCAGCACAGAGTATGATTCTGGTCTCATACCAAGGCTTT
>JADRCD010223437.1:0-30521 GCA_019843815.1 Montemys delectorum
TATGTATGTATGTATGTATGTATGTATGTATATATGTATGTATGTATGTGTATATGTGTACATGGAAAAAACAGAAATATCGTGGATATGATTTTTTATGTTCCTTTAGTAACTATCTGTGTGTTTGGTGTTAACTGCTAAGGTAGGCTATTATACAAATGAGTTACTCAGTCAAATATTCAAAATTCAGTGGTTTATGACAGCTACTATGTCTGTAGGCAACTGAAAGGTCAAGTTAGCAGTTCTTAACTGTCCCCATTCCTATGGTTATAATGGGACATATATCATATATACATACATACATGTATATATGTATATCATATATACATACATACATGTATATATGTATATCATATATGCATACATACACATATTCAAGGCTAGGAGATATATATATGTGTATATATACATATATGTGTATATATATACATACATACATATTCTCCTAGCCTTGAATATGTATATATGTATGTATGTACATATATACATATATACACATATATATATATATCTCCTAGCCTTGAATATGGAAAAAGTAAATCACCAATAGGAAAGAAAGAAAACAAATGACAGGGTTTTTGCAGGTGACAGAAATAGCATGCAGTCATTTTGGCTGTATCATATGGAGGGAAGAAGTCATTTCTCCCTCTACAGTGAACAAGTAGCTGTGTACCACATAGCATGCAAACCAAGGCACATAAGAAGGTCAGTCCTCAGAAAATTCTTACATTCCCTTAGGTGCGAAAGTCCTCTTCAGAAGCCAAAAGAAAGAGTGATAATCTGGGCTAAAAATACATTAAAAATTGGCTTCACTATCTACTTGTTCAAAGGTGTGTTTTCTGATCCTCATCATTAGGTAATAAGTGCTGGTTGGTTTATTGTGAAAGCAAACTTTCCCTTGGTGGGCAACATCGGCAATGATTCAGTTTCTTTTCTCACTTGTCCATGGACTCTACAGAGCAGCAGACAGTGAGGAAGCAGTGAGGCTCTGCAAGGGTAAACCGCTGGGGACCACCAGTTTCTGACTTATTTGTGTTAGATCAAAAACTGCCAGATGCCACCAGGATGCTGCATTTAGCTTCTACAAAACCTTGCATTGTGAGGCTCAATTTTAAATGAGCCATGAAGTGCTACATTTTGAAGAAGCAAGTGACCTTTCCCTGGGTTTTTATGTAGCAAACCAACCAATGCCACAGTCAAAATACTGGAAGAAGTCATAACGGATTCAGAGCTACGTTTGTAACTTGGGAAACAACTGTCACTTTGTGTTTTAAGAATTATTGCCAAATCTAAATGCTGACTGTTAAGGTGTTGAAGAATGAAAGATAAATATAGGAATAAGTAAATCAGTTTCTAACCATTGCCAAAGTTATCTGTAATGAGAGCATGTAAGCTTCATGCCCTGCCTTAGGCAGAGCAAGTTTAAATGATGTTTGTATCATTTATTGTGAACTGGCCATTTCATTTCATCTTTCCAGCATTGTGTGTTTGGTATGTATGCCATGTTAATATCTAAATTTAAAGATGTACCTGCTACATCATTCACAATGGGGAAAATGCTTTCTAGCTGGCTCTAACCATGAAAGGCAAATGTGGAAATTTATCTCTACATATTTCTGATACTGTTCCTAGCATGTGGAAAAATAATTTCGACATGAAGTAATCATTCACAGCTTCAAGGGAAGCTGATAAAATACTTAATCAACTTTTAATAGTGCTTCTGAGCCCCAAATTAAAGAAAACAAGCTAGGCTGTTCAATTCATTCCCTGACTTTCTATCAGCATTGTGAGGCTTTCCCAAGAAGTAGACTTATAGAAGCTTTTCTGTGAGTCCTACCGATAGATTGGATGAACGGCTCTTGCAGCTGACAGCTTTTGTTAATATCATCCTCAATTGAGAGACAGAATCACTAGATAGGTTTTTTTTTTTTTACAAGAGAGAGACTTGCAAAAGGAGGGAAGATACTAAAAAGAGAGATGATTAGAAAGCTAGTTAAATCCATGGATTAAGTTATTTTATATTTTACTATGAAAACAAAAAGGAAGGTGAATTTTAATGAAAATCTGGACTCCAGAATTAGAGAATGAGAAAGTACAAGAAGAAGAAAAACACCAACAACAAAAGTTTCTATTAAATGGCTCTTATTGTTGCAATAGTTTTTATTGAAATGAAATAAAATCGTATCACTTCTAAAACTAAACTAAACTAAAAAACTAAACTTACTTAACTAAAAAAACACCTTGCTTAAATTGTGAGCTACATCATGTCAAGAATACTGTGTTGTCTGATTGGTAAAACAATGGTCTAGCAGCACTTCATAACTAAAAAAAAAAAAATCATCTTGTTTAAACTGTGAGTTACAATCATGTTGTAACACACAATAACATGTTGGCTGATTGTCAAAACTATGGTCCTTCATCCCCAAAGATGTCCCATGTTCTCATCACCAGAGCCTGTGAGTGTATTGCCCTCCAAAGAAGAATGTGTATGCCTGTGCTCAGAGTCACAGGTCTTTACATAGGAAGAGTGTCATGGTTGATTTGACCAGAACTTATTTAACCACATAAGTCTAAGAATACAGATCCTTTTCCAACAGAAGTATCTTTAGTGACAAAAAAAAATTATTAAGTAGCTGGCTTTGTTTCAGTTAACTAGGAAAATCATAGTAAAAAACTATACACTGGGTAACTGAGACAAGAGAAATTTACTTCTATGTTGCAAGACCATAAGCTCAAGATCAAAGTATCAACAGATTTTTGAGTTTCTTTTAGAGCATCTTCTTTTAATTAGTTCCTTAGTTAATTAATTATGTGTATGAGTGTTTTATATGTGCAACACATGTGTATCTTCTTATCCATGGAAGTAAGAAGAGGGTGGGGTGTGATCCATGGTACTGGAGTTACAAATGGTTGCGAGCCCACTATTGGGGAGGGGCTGGGAATCAAACCCAAGGCCTCTGGAAGAACAGTGAGTGCATTTCACTGCTGTAATGTATCTCCAACCTCTTGAACTGCTTCTCAGCTTTTGTTCAGCAGCTTCCTCCTTGCTGAATGCTCACCTGGACTTTCTGCTGCACATGCTCACTGCAGGTGCCTCTTTCTCTTCTAACAAAATTACCAGCTATATCAGAATAAGTTCCACAGAACAGTCTCTTTATCAACTCTTTAAATACTGTAAGCATGGTTACATTTACAAGTATTGAGAGTTATGACTTCAACATGAATTACAGGAAATTTATTAGCATGAGAAGTGGAGTCATGAGCCAAAGCATGTTGGAGACCTCAAGAAGACGGAAATAATACAGCTTTTCTTTTTTAATCTATTAAATGTTGAGATGGTTCGTTACTCAGAAGTAACTAACAACACTATTGACATGTGGGATCATATTGCTGGCAAATGAAAGAAGAGTTATTCGAGCTCCAAACATTCTCAGAAAGGGTAGTATGACCCTGATGATTTTGTAACAGTTTGTGTGTACACAATGACTTATTCGGTAATACTAAGGTCATAATAATGGTTTTATGTTATATATCTGGAAGGTGGTAATACAATACTTGAATTATTTTATTTAACCATCAATCCAAACCTAAATGATGTACTCATGCCTACTTATTTTATAGGTGAGAAAATTCTCGGAAGTTGGAAGCTATTGGTCTCTCCCTCACCTGGATGCCTGACACTTAAGCATACATTTACAAAATATCCTTCCTTGAGCCAAATATATTTTATACAGAAATAAACTATTTCTGTTCTGGTGTTTTTTGACAGGGTTTCTTTGTCTAGCCCTGGCTATCCTGGAACTCACTCTGTAGACCAGCTGGCCTCAAACTCAGAAATCTGCCTGCCTCTGCCTCCCAAGTGCTGGGATTAAAGGCGTGCGCCACCATTTCTTAAACACATGTATATTTTATGGTGATGATATTACTGGTGCCCTCAGTCCTAAAACAGCATTTAAATATTATTTTGCTTCAACATTAAAAATTATTTTGTATTCAAATTACTTGTGCATCAATTTATTATTTTTCCTATATCAATATTTAGTGATAAAAACTAAAATTCACTAATTCATATGCTCATATGAATAGATACAGAATTGACCTATGTAAAATAATCTTCAAATGTAGGCCTATATACATCATTAGTTTTCCCATTACTAATGTTTTATATTTTTTTGATAGTCTCAAAGTTTATGAATTAAGCATGAATATGAAAAGGCTACTTTATCATATTTAACATTTAATGACTATCTATAGTGTATTGACTATAAAATGCATGAATGGGACAGCACAGTGCAAAGCATTTCAAATGAGCATTCGTTTTGGCCCCCAAAGAACCCATATGGAGCCTAATTTTACCAATACGAAAATTGAGTCATTGAGATTATCTTTGAAGTTTTCATAGCCACACTCTTATAAAAGGCTGAACTTCAAGACAACAGGAACCTAATGTGATATTCCAACTCAGGCTTGACTCTCAAATGTCACTGACGTGTAGAATGCCCATTGCAAGGACTGGAGAGATAACTTAGTGGTACAGAGTACTTGCTGCTTTTCCTACAGGACCTGGGTTTGTTTAGCAGCACTAGATTGAGTAACTCATAGCCGCGAGTCTTACAATTGCCTGTAACTCCACATCAAAGGGCACTATGGTGCACATGCTACACATATACATTAAAAATAAATCCAGAGTGACTAGGGCAGTACCACACTGCCTAGATCAAAATTGCTACTAGAATTTACCAGTCGTATCTTGTTAGAAAAAATTTTCTATTCTCTTATCATCTTCATGTTTAGTGTGAAAACTTATTTTTGAAAATGTACACTTTCCTATAAGAAGAATATATAAGCTTATAGTAAAACGTAGCTGTACACTTGGTCTTCCTTTTGGTTGCCAAATCTGTATACCAAGTTTGGAAAATGTGTTTTGATTATTCTCATATATGTAGTTATATAGTGTCTGGGATGAACTGTTCAACAGTGTCTTCAGTGCATTTGGAGACGTCTGCTTTCAAGGCTGTGCTATTTTTCCATGCATACACCTTTCCATTTTCTAGCTGGATTTCACTTGCTGAGCATTTGCCAACCTGTTTAATATGTGTGGCTATTCCTACCTGCATCCATCCTAACTCTTCTCTCAGCATTATTGATGATGAACAAGCAGCAAAGGAATGAAAGGGGGGCAATTCATTTGAGATCATCTATCCTGTTTTTTTTTGTTTTATTTTTAAGCACATCAGTAGCCTTTCTGTTTTAAAGTCATTAACCTTATGCTAATACACTAATTACATCACTGTTGCATGTCTAAAAGCCACGTTATTAATTCTAATATTCTGCTCTTGGCCTGTGGTAAAAGCATTATAGATAATGGGAGCAAATGAAGATGTCTCAAGAGCAGAATTTTATCTGCATATGTTAAAACTGAGCTGATGGGATATGCTCCCTACTCCAGATGTTTTGGAAATAATTTTTCTTCTTCTTGTGCTCTCCACAGACTCTCCTTCCTAGTTTGTGCTGGGTGATGGACTGCAAAATATAAAAACTGATGAATGGCCTCTGTTTTCCATGCTCTTACCAGATGAACTAGCCAAACATGACAGCTTTGGAAAATTGATGTGTTTTATTGTTCAGATAAAAAGGGGGTCTTCTTGTCTGATATTTTTGCTCTAGCAATTCTTTCCAGGATGAGATCATTGACTGTACTTATCTTAATCAGACCTCTATCTTAGTAGGTAAATACAATAGTACATTACATATAACAGCAGGCTTCTGCAAACCATAATGTGTTCCTCATACACCAAAGAGCTTTGAAAAATAAAAATCAGACACATAATAGTTTAAGATTCCGTTCAATGAGGAACCATAACAGTTATAGAAGGAGCTCAATGCCAGAGGTATCATTCCTATTATGAAAAGAAGTTTTGTTGTTCTCCACAGAAAATGAGCTCTGTTCTTCTGCTTGGAAACAAACTGAAGTTTCCCCTTGGGTACTAAAAAGGAAAACAACAACAACAATAAAAAAATCTAGCCTTCTGCTAACCCTCAAATAGCCCCAGAGAATCTATATCTCTCTATCTTTCTTCATGGACCTGAATAAATGAGTGACTGAATATTATGCCCCATTTTTATGAACTTCATACCTTATGTCTCCACTCTTCAGCTAAGCTTTAGTCCCAAGTGTTCCCAGCAGCAGACACCACAGGCTTTTCTATGGCGTATGTTTCCTCCTTCGTGGGAACAGCAGTCAAAAGCTTCTGGCCCAGCAGAAGCTACAAATCTGGAGCAAGCCCAGGCTCTGTGTCAAGGAAGCCCAATTCTCAACAACAGCCTATGTTCCTAGGTGGGCACTGGAGCAGAGTATAAAAAAATAAATAAACATTGCTTTTATAAGAATGCGAATGATATCTTTTTATATCTAGCTTAAACACGTAGGCATTCTGTAATCCAGACACATAGCAAAAATGTCTGTGATCTAAATGTGTTGCCTGTGTGTGACTCATGCTATAACTGATCACCTCTCCTCCCTCAGTGGATTGCACTTCCACTCCTCAGCTGAACTCTCGGAGGAGTTCACAGCTCTCTTTTGTTTTTTATTGCCTGCTCTACTGTCGCAGTGAATTCAGCCATTACCAGTATGTCCCTGTATGACCAAGTAAGCCTTCATCTAGTATCTACATCAGGGTGTCTCTTAAGCATTCACATAGTACTCTTCTGTAGGTCACCTCCAATTTGATTCATTCGAACAATGTAATGACGGCATTACTAAAGACAAATTGTTTCTGCTACTCTATTAGCTTAAACATCAGCATGCTCTCCTCTAAAAAACGAGTACATGTAACATTTTTAGGTATGGAATAAAAATTTTAAAAGCACATTCTTCAGTATTTCTTTATGTCAATGAAGACATTTTCCCCAGAAGCCGATAGAGTCATTGTCCCCTTATGTTTTCCCAGCCAACTTTGAGTCACATGACTTCCCAAAACAGGCACTGCTGTACTATAATACTTTTCAACTAATTGTGATCTCATCTAAATTGTGTGTATTGGTACCTTCTGTGTCACTATGACATAAACAACAGAAAAGATTTATTTGGACCATGACTCAGAGGGAGGAAGGGAGCCAAAGAAAGGAAGGCAAGGCAAACCAATTGGAATCAAGATGGCAGGCACCAGCAAATAGGGACAGAATCAGAGATCTGGCTATAATTCTCAAAGAATTTCCTGCAGTCTCTCAAGTCTCTCCAAACACTACCAGCAGTTTGGGGGTAATCAAAACATGAGCTTGCCGGGCAGTGATGGTGCATGCCTTTAATCCCAGCATTTGGGAGGCAGAGGCAGGTGGGTTTCTGAGTTCAAGGCCAGCCTGGTCTTCAGAGTGAGTTCCAGAACAGCCTGCCCAATACAGAGAAACTCTGCCTCAAAAAAAAAAAAATGAGCCTACTGGGGACATTTCAGATTGACACCATGAAATCTTGAGATAGAGAGTGGCCAGCAGAACAAACGTAGTCTCCCACCATAAGGAAACAGGTAACTGGCAGGCTCTAAAATCATCTCCCGCTAGACTTTACATTTCTTAGGAATAAGGATTCTGCTCTGAGTGAACACGCCAAGAAAGAGCTGATAAATACATGATGTAAAACAGCAGGGAGATCGTGAATTAATGTGTTGTTAATGCACTGCAGTGTAGGACTTGACATCTGATGAGGACAGAATAAATATTTGATTGAAGAGATTTGAGGAATCTCTTTACAGAGACATATTTAAAGACTGTGAGAAGGAAGGAAGAAAGGAGTAACATTGGTCAGATAAGTCTTTACCACAGAGGTAATACATCAAATCTGATAGTGACCATGACAGAAATCTATAATAAGTGAATATATGAGTCCTTCACTACCATTACAGAGCTAAGACTGGCATGCATGCCAAATCTACTGCAGAACAAAGCCAAGGTTCACTGTGCTTCTGTTAATATTCCCTAGGTGTATGTGATTTAAATATATATTTAAGTAAAAAAAATTAGATAATAAATAGCAGGAAGTAAACTTACCCCAGGCTGTCTTCCAAATATTGATATCCTGAGACTTAGGCACTATTACAAAAAGATACATTAATAAACCAGTAAAGTTCTTAATAGTACCTAAATAGCTGTCTCATCCACATCTATATAAAAATACCTGAGATCTAGGATTTGGGGAACGTCAGGGTGCAGGCAGCTTTTGATCATTCTTCTCAAGCTTTTCTTACTCTCTATTTTCTCAAAGACTGATTTGAATAAAGATTGCCACTCCAACTCAACCCAGCCCCTTTCTTTTGAATGATATGAGGATTAGGTAATCAGATCAATTTGTTGTTAATCTTAAGGAATTTTCTTTCCAATGAGACTTGTCAGATGCATTTGTGTCTCTCGAAATCACTGCAATTAACCAAGCAGAGGTAAAATGAAGAGAGGCACCCGCCTGCTCACTGGGAAGGCAATCAAGGACAAAGCAGAGGCTGTGGGGAGTAGAAAGTGTGACTTTGTATGTCTCACAGAACATAGTATGGTGCTACATTCAGGGAGAATTTTTAGCAACTTCCCTGGCTTGGGAATCAATGCAAAAGTGTACCCTTAAAACATGGATGTATAACTACCACCAGTACCACATATAGAAGAACCATAGCCCTGGATCAAAGGGTGAGCTGTCCCTCTGGCTGCTATCCATAAGAGGGAGAACATTTTGCAGACTCTCAGTATAGTTACACTCAGTAGGTGAAATTCAAGTCACAGCACACATAGGAGAAAACCCATGAGGCTCATGGCAAGGCTGGATCCTAAGGCTGAAACTGCTATTGTGATAAGCATCATGACCTACGGGCTATAGTCATTCGTCTAGGAAGATCATGGCAGGAGCTCAAGGCAGGAATGTGGAGGCAACTGAATCAGAGATCATGGAGGATAGTACCTACTGGCGTCTTTTCTCTGGTTTGCTTATCTATCTTTCTTATACAGTCTAGGCCTATGTATGTAGGAATGACATCACCCACTGTGGACTAGGCTCGACTACATCAGTTTGAAACCAAAAAATCTACATCCCCGCAGACATGCCCACAAGAAAAATTGATAGAGACAATTCTCCAGTTGAAGTATCCCCTTCTCAGCCATGTCAAGGTGACAGAAAAAATTAGAACCACCACGCTCTATTTCCAAAGGGTCTTGCTTGTGCAGTTCTAGGGCCTCTGCACAAGGCTCTCTGAAAACATGAGGCAACATGAAAGCTTTCTTCTGTCAAGTTAGTTCTCATGTATTTTATGACAGTACAGAAAGCTGACTAACATCTAGTGGACATCCAGTAAGCAGCAGTAAGGCAATGGGAAAGTGTGGATCTGGCAAAGCCTTGAGCTACTCTCCCAAGGGGATAGACAGAAGAACAACAAGAAATGATCCTTATGGTTTGATGGAACTCTTAGCATCAAGGCAAAGTTCTTATTCAGAAAAGAATTGGGAAGTAGAGCCTGTAGCAATTGGGATAGGCTAGGTGATGCTGCAGGAACAGGCAAAAGTATCTCCTGGGTTCCAGCAGCAACATTCAGTTCTTATTCACAGTATGGCCTCCATAGTCATGGTCTTCAATGTGCCAGTCAAGCTTTGAGTCTCACAGTTACTCAGGGACCCTGTGTGTTTAGGAAAATTCATTCTCCAGTGGATTCATGGCTATAGAAAGAAGCTAAAAATATGTCACATCACAGAGGCTCTCTGCCTACTGGTCACATACCACTTTTGCTTACTGGGGAAAACAACTCACACAACCCTGTGTGCCCTCAATAATGGGGGACTTTATAATCTGTCATCGCAACATATGAAAAGAATGACACCTACCGGAGTATAGCTTTTACAAGCTTGTAAAAGTTAACCTTTACAAACTCGTAAAAGTTAATCCTGATCACATTCCCAAGCCAAGCAGGGATAATACCTATGGTGATTTGTATGAGGTAAGGTAGTCACGTTATATCTAATATCCATTACGTACTTCTATGCCATCAATATATCAGATTTCCTGAAGATAGTTTTTTTGTTTTTTGTTTTTTGTTTGTTTGTTTGTTTGTTTTTTCGGGACAGGGTTTTCTCTGTGTAGTTCTGGCTGTCCTGGAACTCACTCTGTAGACCAGGCTGGCCTCTAACTCAGAAATCTGCCTCCCTCTGCCTCCCAAGTGCTGGGATTAAAGTCATGCGCCACCACCACCCGGCAATATTTTACTTTTTAATTTTATTTTTCTTTTTTGTGTTTTTTTTCGAGACTTTTCAATGAAAATAAAATTGTTTTCATACAATATATTCTGATCAAGATACCGGTTTCTCATCACAAAGACTGTGTGACTTTAAGGCTTTTCTCTCTATGTTACAGGTAGAAGACCTCAAGTAATAAAAAATATATTACTAGATCAGGTTCAAAAACGTGATAAATTAACAGAGGCAGAATCGCAATGCGTTCTATCCCTCTATTTTTCTGATGTCTCTTCTGTCCCATCATACCTCCCTTAGCAGAATGACAAGGTAGGGCCAACAACAAGCCACACACAGTCTGACCTGCAAAATCGGGGGTCTTAAGTCTACAGAGATGTTCAAATCATCACCCTTAGTATACTACCAGTGTATACACGTAATAGGAAATGGGAAAGGGAGGGTTGTCAAATTCATTCTTCCCCATTAAACTTTATTATGCTCTCCTCACGATCCAGGTTTTCTAAAACCAGCATCTAAAGAGTTCATTGTTAATCAGGGTCACATTTTTCTCTTTCTTGTGCTATGGAGGGTTCGATGAGCTTTGCTACACAAACAAATTCCTGAGTCAGATTACACTGCTGTGGAGCAGCTGTGTAGGCTTCTGCCACGCAGATTACCATATTCACTGGCTGCACAGCTGAGTGGAGGGGATTGCAGTCTGCTCCACTATTTAAGATTCACTTGGAGCATCATTTCTGCTGAACTGCACACCCCTAATGAACACAGTTGCTCTTCTCCTTCATGTCTACTTGTACTTGTTCCTTTAATGGAAGCTTCTTGCCGTATGGAGTTCAAATTAAAATGCCATTTGTCACTGAGCATTAAAAAAAATACTCCAAATGCAAGAAATCATAGCTAAATCTGGAGATCAACCAGTGGCTTCTGGATGTCAAGCTAAGTAAAACAAGGCCCCTCAGCGAATACACAGAGAGCCTTAGCACATGCCTGGTGCTTCTTGGAGCACACCTAAAGGCCCCTCTTATTTCCTCTCATGGAAGCCAAATTGTTGGAGAATGACTTCAGTCATTTCAGATGTATCTCTGCTAAAGCAAGGGACTCTCGAGACAAATCCATTCTCAGAGTAACACAGAGATACTCAACAACACAAGTAAACCTCCACTTCTCGTTCTGAACCACAGAGTTTATTGAATATTAGAAAAACAAAGATGGATGAGACATCATGCACACTCTCAAAGTTGTTGGGAGGGTGGTTGTATAGTCAAATAATGTGTCACAGGAACAACGTGAGTTCTGAAAGGAACTTCCAAAGTATCCATCTCTGGAGAACTTTTGCTTCTTTTGTAAAATGTGTAAACTCAACTAGCAGGACCTCTGTAACATAAAATGGAGAGTTTTTATTACATAGAAAATTATGCTATAATCATGTCTATAATAAAAGAAGAAATAGTCTATGACATGGACTATGCTGTTGTTTGTATCTTAGAATATGCTAAATATTTGTCCAAAAAATGAGTTAGGTAGAGAGATGTACACATAAATATATAGAAAGCTTATAAAACCTCAAAATATATAACTGAAAATTATTGCCAGATCTTATATCATCAAAAATTTTAGATATTAAGGAGAATAACCTGATGTCTAAACTGAAACTTTAATGAAGAATAGGCACCAAGGATCCACGTGATTGGGACAGAGTATACTGGGTTCGATTTAAACCTATGGGAAAACACAGTTATATTCTAATCTATTGCAAATCTGTGTAATGGTTTCCAATTAAGGAATGGTGCCTGAATCAGAGTATGGTGTTCCTAGGAGCCATAAGAGCAGTCCATGTCTTGTGCACATGCCTTTGATGGATTCCATCAGGCACTGTCAGAGAGGAGTTCCAAGAGAGTTTTCCAGATGGTGTGTGAGACTATGGTGAATATCAAGTACTATTGAGACCCTGCCATAGTTTGTTCTTCCTGGAACAAAACCCCTAACTTGTCTCAGGAAGGATAACTATTGATGTTACTTTTAGGCATAGAGTGGGGAAAAATATATTGCAACTCAACAGGGGAAGTTAGTCAAGGATCAAAGGGTAAACCTGAAAGCTATGAGAGACCTTCCTGAGGGTAAGATGTTCCCACACATCAGAGAACACATATATTTTTCCTTACCTACCCAATAAGCAGGGCCCACTTCCAGGTGAGCACAGCCTGGTACAATGTGGTAGGTGAATTTCCTTTAGTTGCTGCTCAAAGGAAAACCCTCAACCTATAGGAAAGCAGGAATGGAAAACATGTATGTATCAAGTTAAATTCCAACCCTAACACAAAGTTATCACAGAGGACCTTGACATTTGTGGTGCATTCAGAGTAACGGAATTGGGAAGAGCAACCTCAATCACAGCACAATTGATTGGGTAACTCTGCCTTCACATCTCCCTGCCTCTCTATTCATGTCTTATCTAATGGAAGAAGTCATTCACTCTTTGGTCTTATATTTACATTAAAAAAAATCCTCATCTCATCTGTAACACAAAGCATCCATCCCATGATGAACTCTAATTCATAGCATATCTGGCTGTCAATCAAAAGGCAAGAGGAATATAACTATAAAGAGACAAAGCAATCAGAATGAGAGATATGAGAAAGATTCTGGAACCAGTTGGCAAGGTATTTAACACAACCATGAGGGCATTAATGTAACCAACAGAACTGGGATCAGCAGGTAAGTACAGCATGCAGACTTGCCTTTAGATCCCCAGTACTCACATGGAGTTAAGCACATCTACAATCCTAGCTCTGGGAGACTAGAGGCTGGCTTTTTCCTGAGCTCATTAGCTATGAAGTCTAGCCAATGACTGAGCTCCAAAATTAAGACCCTCCCTCAAAACTTAAGGTGAAGAATAATCACTCACTCAAAATTGACTTCTGGACTCTACATGCACAGTCACACTTGTGGATTTGAACCCACCACATAGATACACACATACACATGAACACAGTTCCATGAATACATATACTACATGTACACATTACATGAACACTTACACAAAAAAGTAACAATACACATTCAGTAGGGTAATTTTTTCTTTCCTTTTCCTTTTCCTTTCTTTTCTTTTTGTTAATTTATTTGTTCACATTACATCCTGATCACAGCCCTCCTTGCTCTTCTCCTCCCAGCCCCACCCTTCTATCCCCCTTATCCCATTTTCTCCTCTTCTCTTCAGAGAAGGAACCCCCCCTACCCCAAGGGGACCAATCTGCTCTGGCACATCAAGTCACATCATGACTCAGCTAGGAGAATAGGATCCAAAGGGAGGCAACAGAGTTCAAGTCAGGGACAGTGCCCACTCCAGCGCTTAAAGAACCCACATGAAGACCAAGTTGCACATCTGCTACATATGTGTAGGAGCCCTAGATCCAGTCCATGAATGCTCCTTGGTTGGTAGTTTAGTCTCTGTTAGCCCAGGTTAGTTGACTCTGTAGGTCATCTTGTGGTGACCTTGACCTCTCCAGCTCCCTCAATCCTTCCATGAACTCTTTCATAAGGCTCCCTGAACTCTGTCTAATGTTTGCATATGGGTCTCTGCATCTGTTTCCACCAGCTGCTGAATGAAGCATCTCAGATATGCTAGGCTCCTGCCTAAGAGCATAGCAGAGTATAATTAATAGTGTCAGGAGTTGGCTCTATCCCATGAAGTAGTTCTCAAGTTGGGCCAGTCATTGGTTAGTCATTCTTTGTTCCATCTTTATCCCTGCATGTCTTGTAGGCAGGGCAAATTTGGGGTCAAAGGTTTTGTAGTTGGATTCATGGCCTCCTCCCTCTACTGGAAGTCTTGCCTAGCTCCAAGAGGTGGCCAATTCAGGCTCCATATCCTCATGCTAGGAGTCTTAGCAAGGGTCACCCCCATATCCTCTCAGGAGCTTCCCTTGTCCCAGGTCTCAAAGATCACCCTCATAGATTTTCCTTCTCTCTCCCTGCTCTCTTACCCCCACCCCTGCTTCCCCCAACCCTATTCCCAACCCCATTCTTCCATCCCATCTGCCAACCAGTTCCTTCTCTCCATCTACTTACAATGTCTATTTTATTTCCTGTTCTAGAATGAAATTCAAACATCTCCTTTGGACCTTCCTTGTTACTTAGGTTCTTTTGGTCTGTGGATTATAGCCTGGTTATCCTGTATTTTATGGTTAATATCCACTTATAAATGAGTATATACAATGTGTGTCTTTCTGGGTCTGTATTACATCACTCAGAATGATATTTTCTAGTTCCTTCCATTTGCCTGCAAATTCCATGATGTGTTTGTTTTTAATAGCTGACTAGTAATCTATTGTGCAAATGAGCATTTACTTTTTCCATTTTCCTTCCCTAAAGGAACATTTTCTGTATCCATTCTTTGGTTGAGGGATGTCTGGGTTGTTTCCAGTTTCTGGTTGTTATGAATAAAGCTGCTATGAACATAACTGAGCAAGTGTCCTTGTGGAATGGTAGAGCAACTTTTGGGTATATGCCCAGGAGTGGTGTAGTTGAGTCTAGAGGTAGAACTGTTTCAAATTTTCCGAGAAACCACCTAATTGATTTCCAAAGTGATAGTACAAGTTTGCACTCCCACCAACAATGGAGATTTGTTCCCTTTGTTCCACGTCCTTGACAGCATGTGCTATCACTTTTTGTCTTAGCTATTCTGTTGGGAGTAAGGTGAATCTCAAAGTTGTTGTGATTTGGATTTCCCTGATGACTAAGGAAGTTGAACATTTCTTTAAGTGCTTCTCAGCCATTAGAGATTCTGCTGTTGAGAACTCTCTGTTTAGCTCTGTACACAATTTTTTTTATTTTTATATTAATTTATTTATTCATTTTACAATTGTGTTATTTTGGGTGTTGGTGTTTAATTTTCTGAGTTCTTTTTAGATTCAGGATTTAGGGTTGGTAAGGATCCTTTCCCAATCTGTAGGCTATTAATTTAGTCCTATTAACAGTGTCCTCTGTCTTACAGAAGCTTTTCAGTTTCATGAAGTCCCATTTATTAGTTGTTGATCTTAGTGCCTGTGCTGATGGTTTTCAATTCAGGAAGTTGTCTCCTGTACCAATGCACTCAAGGCTATTCCCCACTTTTGCTTCTATTAGATTTAGTGTATCTAGTTTTATGCGATTGCACATAGCCATACATAGTAAACTCTAATCTGAGAATTTGATTAATTATAGTGGTCAAATGTTTGATAATCAAATATATAAATAAACTATACTAATCTAAAATGTTAATAATTGAAGGAAGGAAAAGTGGTAGGAAGTATATAAAAACTTATACCTTTTACTCATCTCTATCTATAGATCTAAATCTTGTTTTTAAAACTACCTATTAATTTTTAAAAATATATACTAAAATAATTCCTCCTCTTCTCAGACCATGCAAGTACTATGCACCCCACAGTCATGGAGAGAAAAACCACTAATGCAATATAATCATTGGTTTCTGGTATTTTCAGTCTCGAAAGTCTTTCAAAGGTACATGTGTAGAAATATTGGTCCCTGACACTAGAGCTACTAGAATACGTTAAGAGGGGCATAGTGGAAAGTTTTAGGTCACTAAAGCTGTGCCTTTGGGGGAAATGTAGGTGTGCAGTCTTTATTTCTCATTAGGAATTTAATGGATTGCTCAACCGTGACCTTCCAGCCTGGTGTACCATCACCTCTGGCCAGAGCAAAGCACAAGGTGAGCACAGACCAAATCTCCAAAACTACAACTCAAAACCAACCTTTCTTCTTTATCAATTGATATTGTATTTGCTACAGTAACAACTTCCATATCACTGGTCCAAGGAAGCACAAGTAGACTGGTAAGGTAGTTGCAGGGCCTATTAAAGAATGGTCTTTAGTTTTTCTGATTCAGTGGGCCACAATTAAGAACAAATTAATACCCTCAATTAATACCCTCCTCATGTTTCTTTTTTAATCACTTTAACAGTATATCATGGGAAGGCATTGCTAGTTAAACAACAGATAAGAATATGGGGCAAAAAAATTAAGCCTTCAAGAGGAAGAAACACTGTATAAATCCGAGAATGTTCTTGACAGAGAATTATCTTTCCAGTAGCTCCTTTAACATGTTTGCCTAAACTAAAAAGACAATTATTAGATAAAAATCAGTCCCTTTTCCAGGAATAGAATTTTGGCCCACTTTACCATACAGAATAATAGAGAAAACTACCAGAAATAGTGAAAAAATAAACAGAAACACCAAAAAAGTATCCTCTTTGTTTTGGTCCTTGTGATAAACTACATTGACAAAAGCCATTTCAGGAGGAAGGGTTAACTTTGGCTCAAGGCTCCATGTCACAGTCCATCCTTATGAAGACATCTCAGCAGCAGCAGCTTGAGTCAGCTTTCCTATATTATATCCACAGGCAGGCAAAGAGCAGCATGAATTAATACACACATGCCAGTGCTTAGGTCTCTACTTTTCATTGGCTCTTGGGTCCATCCCACAAAGTGATGGCACCCACATTAATGGTGAATCTTGCCATGCTGTAAACCCAGTGAAGACAGTGCTTCACAGATGCCCACAGGCTGACTTACTTTATCCAGTGATCTCTTTATTCGGGCTGGACTGCTGACTTCGATTGACTGGTTCAATTCACCGTTGACTGGTGAAGTCAATTGCTTATTGACTTCACCTCTAGATGACCCTAGATTATGTCAAGTTGACAATGAGAACTAGCCATCACAATGACTATAATTCATCTTTAAAGAAAATGAATCCTTCTGACAAAATTGTCTCCAAACTCTAACTAAGTTCAGTTGATCACAAACAAACAAACAAATGTGAAAGTGGGAGTGGGAGGTCTTGAAGAAAGTAAGAAGGGATTTGGCAGGAGTGGGAAGGAAATACAGGAAAAAATGGAGGCAAAATGGATGACTATACTTTGCATATATGTGTGAACTTGTGCAAAAAGTAAAGTTATAGGCCCAGAGATAATATGTGGTCAAGGTCACAGGGCTCGTCGAGGTAAAGCTGAAGATAAGGAGTAGATCCCAGTCACCAAATTGGGTCATGTGGTTAAGGACATGAAGATTAAGTCCTTGGAGGAAATTTACCTGTTCTCCTTGCCCATTGAGGAGATTATTGACTTTTTTTCTGGGTGCATCCCTAAAGGATGAGGTTCTGAAAACCATGCCAGTACAGAAGCAGACTCGGGCTGGCCAGCGGACCAGATTCAAGGCTTTCAGTGACTACAATGGTCATGTTGGTCTTGGAGTTAAGTGCTCCAAAGAGGTAGCCACTGCCATCCAAGGGGCCATCATCTTGGCCAAGCTTTCCATCAACCTGTGCGGAGAGGGTACTTGGGGAACAAGATTGGCAAGCCCCACCCTGTTCCATCCAAGGTGACAGGCCACTGTGGCTCTGTGCTCTGGTGTCTCATCCCTGCCCCCAGAGGCACTGGAATTGTCTCTGCTCCTGTGCCCAAGAAGCTACTGATGATGGTCAGTATAGATTTCTGCTACAGTTCAGCCAGAAACTGCACTGCCACCCCGGGGCAACTTTGCCAACGTCACCTTTGATGCCATCTCCAAGACTTACACTAACTGACCCCTGACCTCTGGGAAGAGACTCTTTTCACCAAGTCTCCTTATCAGGAATTCACTGATCATCTTGTGAAAATGCACACTAGAGTCTCTGTTCAGAGGTCCTAGGCTCCAGCTGTAGCTACCACATAAGGGTTTTTATACAAGAAAAAGAAGTGAATTAAGTCTGCTATAAAAAAAAGTATATCAATATTATATTGAGTGATTTTTGCCACAAAAAACATTATTATGAAAAAAAATTATATTCTTTAATCCTTTTTTACAGTACAGACTTCATCCCCCTCCCAGTCTGCCTATTACCTCTCTTCCCATCCCATGCCTCCTCCCTATATCCTGTCTACAAGAGGATGTCCCCAACCCCAACCCCACCCCCACCCCATCAGTCCTACCCACTCCCTGGGGCCTCAAGTCTCTCAAGGATTAGGTGCATCTTCTCTCATTGAGGCCAGAACAGGGAGTCCTCTGCTGTATATGTGTTGAAGGTCCCAAATCAGCTGGTGTATGCTGCCTGGTTGGTGGCCCAGTGTCTGAGAGATCTCGGGGGTCCAGGTTAATTGAGACTGCTGGTCCTTCTACAGGGTCATCCTCCTCCTGAGCTTCTTCCAGCTTTTCCGTAATTCAACTACAAGGGTCAGCAGCTTCTGTCCATTGGTTGGGTGCAAATATCTGCATCTGACACTTTCAACTGCTTGTTGGATCTTTCGAAGGGCAGTCATGGTAGGTCCCTTTTGTGAGCACTCCATAGCCTCAGTAATAGTGTCAGGTCTTGGGGCCTCCCCTTGAGCTGGATCCAGCAACTTTGGGCCTGTTGCTGGACTCTCTTTTCCTTAGTCTCCTCTTCATTTCCATCCCTGCAGTTCTTTCAGACAGGAACAACTATGGGTCAGAGTTTTGACTGTGGGATAGCAAACCCTTCCCTCACTTGATGCCCTGTCTTCCTGCTGGAGGTGGTCTCTGTAAGTCCCCCCACTACTGTTCAGTGTTTCATCTTTGAATCCAGACAGTTTCTTACCTCCCAGGTGTCTGGTGCATTCTAGAGGGTCCCTCCAACCTTCTACCTCCGGAGGTTGCCTGTTTCCATTCCTTCTACTGGCCTTCATGGCTTCAGTCCTTTTCCCTCACCCAATACCAGATCAAGTTCCCCTCTTCTCCCCACCCCACCCCCTGCCCTGTTCCCTTTCCCTCCCAGGTTCCTCCCTCCATCCCCTCTTGTGATTGCTTTCTTCTCCCTCCCAAGTAGGACTGAGGCATCCTCACTTGGGCCCTTCAGCTTATTTACCTTTTTGAGTTCTGTGGACTATATCTTGGGTACTCTGTATTTTTTTTTTAGGCTAATATCCACTTATTAGTGAGTACATACCATGCATGTCCTTTGGGGTCTGAGTTACCTCACTCAGGATGATATTTTCTAGTTCTATCCATTTGCTTGCAAAACTCAGGATGTCTTCATTCTTAATAGCTGAGTAATATTCCATTGTGTAAATGAGCCACATTTTCTGTGACATATCATTAAATTTTAATGGTGTATCAGTGACTAAAAGCACTTACTACTCTTGCAGAAGACCCAGGTTCAGTTCGCATCACACATAGCAGCTCACAACCTTAACACCAGTCAGGAAATCCAATGTCCTTCTCTGATCTTAGTGAGCTCCTGAATGCTTATGATGAAATATACTCATGAATAAGTACACACACAATAAACAGAAGAATTTTTTAAATTATGAATGATTTTAATGCATTTCAGAGAAAATATACTTATTTGAAGTAGAGATATTATAAGATTTAGTTTTCCAAAGCTGTGACTCAAAATAGGAAATGTTTTGATGGTCATTAATAAGACTACACAATACATAAAACCAAGTATATGATTTAAAACGCAAGAATTTCTCCAACAATATAAAGTTACAAAAAATAATGAGAAAAGTCTAAAGAAATGATGAAGGACAGACCTTTGAGATCTAAATAAATAACACTGGGTTTCCAAATGAGATTAAAGCAGAGAAAACACATAAATAAGTGAATATATAAGAATATTTGCCTAGGAGAAGAAAATTTTATTTAAGTTTTCACCAGATTCAGGGAAAAAAGACAAATAATAGATGATATAAATGTATACATAAATTAGTGTTTAAACTAAGAAAAAGAAAATAATTGTAGGTAGCTATGGAAAGGAATACAAGAAAAATAAGCAAAGCATAATCACCAGAACAAAAGCAACTTGTTTTGACAGCAAAAGCAATGGCATTAAATAATTACAAACTCAAGTTTGCAAGCAGGCTTTCCAAGATTAGATTAAGCTACCAAAAATATTTTATGCAAAATTGCTAAGTACTATAAAAACTGACAATAGACCTATAATTCCTGTAGTGTCATTGGTAAAATGGGGACTAGAAAATGAAAAGTGCCACATAGAAATTAGGCATATTCTTCACAATTTTGCCAATGTTTCTGTCGTGTTTTGAAGGGATATAGGATAATGCAGACAACCTCACATGGGATTGTGTGTAACAGTTTACAAAAGTATTATGTTAGAGTTATAAGCCTACTATGAGTCCAAACCAAACTTTCTCTGAGCCTATTTTTAACCCAACTTCAGGAAAGATAAATTTTGCTTGGGTCTTTGGATTTTTTTTGTACTATGCTCTGGGAAAAATACTGTGTTCAGTGGTCTATATCTTGCTTCCATCAATGCCCTGATACTGGAACTCATAAAATGAGTAGATGATTAGCGGAATTTAAAATTTGAAAAGAGAATAGATATATGTACCCCCTATTATATTTTAATTATGCTCATCCTAGAAGGTAGGATTTCAACATGAAAATTTTTGAATGATGCAACAAACATGTGAGGACTATTAGAGGTAGTCATAAAGTCCAGACATTGAGAAAAGTCATAGTCTACCAAATACTGACATAAGAACCATGATGTCATATCATGCATTCACTAATTTAATATTAATAATGTGTTCATTCCATGTACAATATAATGTTGACTGAAATATTTACAAAATAAAAGTGATATAGACCAGTCTTATAAGAACACATAACTTTTATTGAAAAGCAAGACACCCAACTGTCCATGATTTGATGAGCCAATTGAGGAATTTACAGGTGAAAAGACCGATCGAATATAACAGAAGACCTTCCTCCAGTCTGGAGAGGTGCGACTTTTGTTGAAACCTTAAGACAGTTATGTGACATATGATCGAGCACAGCTTTCATTTAACTCTTTCTCTTCCAGTGCAAGAAGACATATATGTCTCTGCCAACCTGCCCTATAACTAGATAGGTCTGACAGAAAAGATATACATAATGAGGTGCTCCCCTTCAGTCCTGACTCACCCACAAGTTACTTCACATCCCTCCTTGGTTGAGCTCGTTATTTATTGGAAGACAAGAGTCAATAAAGAATCATGTGGCATCTAGAAATGAAAACAAGCTCCAAGATGAACAGTAATGCCCAGAAAATTATTTCAGAAGAAAGATGGCTTCCACCAGCCCCACTTAAAGTGGACTAAAGGTGAGAAACAAGATTATTCATAGCTTATTGTTTTGGTTTTGGCTTTGACTTTTTTAAGATCCTACCTTTAATGGTATAGTACTATTAAATTATATTAATAGATAATGCAAAAAGGAAAACATGAAAATAATTGGATCCTAGAATATTCTATACTCATGCATTATAAACATTAATCTTGCATAGGAATTTTTGTCGTTTGCAAACTATATATTCTGATGCAACAAGTGTGGCTGGGATTGAGGTTCTGCTCTGACAAATCCCCAAGTAATACTGATGGTGTTAGTCCATGGAACACACTTGAGTGTATGCAGATCAAGACATGAGTATTACAAGTCTATCCCCCAGGGAAGAGATAGAAGAGACAGGCAGACTGAATTCCTAGTCTCACATCTATGTAGTCACTCAATGCAGCATTTCTAATATCAGAAGTTTGTGGCAATTTTCCCATCCCCCTAATCAATTCTCCAGCAGAAACTAGACAGTATCCTTGAGTTCTATTCTGACAATGTCTATTTGGAGATAGAATCAGATCCCAAAGTTGAAGGCTTGTCCAGCAAGACTGGTCCTCCACTGCAGGTGTGGAAGGTGACCCATGCTTCTGAATGGCAGTAATGGAGGGTTCCACAGCTTCTTCACCCAGTTCATTTAATTTACGAGGGTACTTTACAGAGCTCATTATGTCAACCATGTTTATTGTCTTGTAGTAAAGAACAATCAGAGTAAAACACAGAAGAACAGATGGATAGGAGCAATTTGTGAGATTGAAGTAGGTGTAGGTGTGGCATGTAAACCCATGCTGTCTTAAAGCTACTTCCCAGATATCTTCCACATACCCATATATTCACACTTCTTCAAACCCCAGAGATTTTATCTCATAGACATGACTGATTAAATCATTGGCCAATGGTGCTCTTGCCTTTCTATTTCCTGCAAGCATGGATTGGCAAGAACCTAATGTCCCTACTCTTTAATCCAGACTTGGTCTTTCCAGTAATCAGCCAAGACTCAGAAGCTATATCCAGGGTCCCTTGACACAGCATTATGATCTCATTAGCATGCAAATGGCACTCATCACTCCAGGACATGCAAGAGTTTTGTGCCAGGAAGCAAGTGTGAACATCAACTATATATAGAATACCTTCCCCACACCACTCAGTATTTTATTTTAAACTGAATTCTATATAAATGTATCCAGGGAGTGTTGAAAAATACAACAGTAAGTTGTGTACTCGGTGACCAATAGAATTAAGCACAAAGCAGATCTAGACATTCAGAATTTTGATAGAAAGAAGTGCCATTTTTGTTTTTTATATGAAGAAAATATTAAGGAGTTTCAGAATCAAGAAGCTACCTGAATTTTAGATGCATACAAAAGCCAGAAAAAAAAGTTGGAAATTAGTTGCTGTTCATGCAAGGAAGAGAAGTTTGACCCAATGTTCAGTATTTTCCATTATAATTTAACTTTGAAAAAGTCAGGGTGAGAACCCACACACACAACTATTAGTGTTCAAAGTAACAAGGAAATGAACCTGCCTTATACATTTAACTTTCTAATTTTGCTTTTCCATTTCTTCTTAATCGTTATATCTTTTCTGAAATGAGTTAGGGAAAAAAAAGAAAAAATAAAAAGAGACAGAGAAAGAAAATCTCTGTGTAAGTCATTTCTAGGAAACTGTGAATAACAGTTTTAGATTTGCATTATAATTACTTTAAAAGGAAATTTAATTCATTTGTTTCTAATAACTCATTTTTCAGATATAATTAAAATGACCCCAAAAAGAACGTTAAAATACCAGTCAATTTGAACAGTGTAGATTCTAGACTTTCCAGTTCTCAGTCTTTATGAGTTCTTCGATTTATTTGTATCACTAACTTCTAGATAAATATGCCTTTGATGTACCAATCTTTTCCCCAAAGTAACCCCCTTTCATGTATATAAACACAGGTCCATGTTCCTCCAAGTAGATAGAGCTTTGTGGTATCATTTCGAGAACAGGTCAAACACTATATTATACGTTATGTATTATATATTATATATTATATATTATATATCATATTATATACATTATGATCTACTTTTAGAAATCTAATCAGCATTTTTCACAGTGTTAATGAATTTGATTAATTATTTTCCAAAGATAGCATCGGTCAGTAGTCAAGTTTCCTGTGAATCCTGGAATTCTAGAACATGTCTAGAGAAGAAAGGATAACACACCAGTCAAAGCAGAATGTGGGGTTATTTGACTCACCTCTTTATTTCATCTCTGCATCCTGTAGTGAATCTATATCCTACAGATAGCAATGATCAGGAGAAAATAAATTATACAGTGTGACTCTCTAGTACAAAACTATAAGGGATATTCATGGTTTGAGGTCAGAGTTCTTAAAGGCAGGCAAATATAGAATATGTAAGTACCATTTTTAAACCTGAGAAAGTAGAATGTAAACTTAAGTCACTAAATGTATATGTGTGCATACATGTGTGTGTGTGTGTAAAATTGGCTATACCATAAAGCACTATGTGACACACCCACAGCCACATTGATATCTACCCAATTGAGGAAGATTAATGTTAGTACATGTAAGACATTTTTTTAGAAAAAATAATCTCTGTAGGTTTCTTCCAATTTTAATTTTGAAAGATCAGAAGGGTTTTTCTTTTAATGTATAAGCAAAATCTAAGGCAATTATCAGAGCTCCACCTGTCATGTCCCACGAAGAGAAACAGTACATTTTTGCATTCCTAAAAGACAAAATGGGTCTTTTATAGGATTTCAAAAATAATGCCAGATAGCTAAATAAAATGAAACTTGCTTGTAGCATTTTAATGTTTCCCCAAAGTGGTGTTTGTCTTCAACTTCACATCTAAAGCAAACACCAGAAGTCAAATGGTAATAAAGCTCCTTTTAACTGCAAATGCCAACACAAACTTCCCTGCCATACAGTCTATTCACTGGAGTCTAGCATTTTTCTCCTTTTAAATTAGGTGTCCTAGTTACTCTTCAGTTTTATAGCAAAACACAAAATGTATAAAGTGAAATTTATAGTGTCTATAAATATAAAAGAGCATTTGGCCAACCCCAAAAGATGTGGGAAAGCTACACAATACATTGAATGTACCAGAGACTCTGAGTTTATGTAACCTGGTTTTGAATTTTAGCTTCATATTGACTAAACTACTGTCAAAGTCACATCGTCTTCTCTAATCTCAGGTTTTTCTTTTCTTTTTTTTTTCTTTTTTCTTTTTTAGCTTTTTTGAGACAGGGTTTCTCTGTATAGCCATGGCTGTCCTAGAACTCACTCATAGACCAGGCTGGCCTCGAACTCAGAAATCTGCCTGCCTCTGCCTCTGTCTCCCAAGTGTTAGAATTAAAGGCATGTGCCACCACTGCCTGGCTTAATCTTAGTTTTCTCATCTGGAAATTGATTTAAAATATGTCAAGTCCACCTTCCTTTCTCAATCTTGACCTTCAAAGGACAGTGTATTATGAAAGTATATTAGATATAAGTAGGATTCAAAGTATCTATTCGTGGGGTCACCATATGGTTTCCAAAACATCCCCATATCATGCTCCTCAAGATGGCTGAGGCACCAGCTTCCATCCTGGCCTCATGCCATTCAAAGCATCATAGCTCAGCAGTATGTTAGCAGTATATTGCTGTTTGAGGAACTTATTGTAGTTCTTTGGTTCTGAAGGGAGACAAAGGCTGTGCCATTTGCTTTAGTCACTGAAAATTGAACACTGGATATTATACATCCTTTGCAAAAGAAAAAAATGTGTGCATGGAAATGTAAAGAATCATTTCTCTATCAAATTGCTAATGATTTTCATCTTTTATGTGCCTTACAGCTTACGAGATTTTTCAGAATAAATGTGAGGAAATAGAAGTGTACTAAAGAATGTTAAAAACAGAATGAAGGCCAAAAGCAGGCAGCTGTCAGGTGGTCATTCATAAGTGGAAGAAATAACGGTCACTTCTGCTTTTACATTGAGGAGAAAAAGTAAGACAGCCTTTAAATAGTTTATCATAAGACAACGATGAATAGACTCCCCTCACAAAGAAAAAGTGTTTAAACATTTTTCTGATCTGGCATAGAGATCTATCCTTAGCCTTAGTCTTCCAACCTTTTTAGGTAGCCATAGCAAATTCAGGGCACATAATCTTGGACTTTCTTCTGTACTTGCAGTCACATGTGAAGAATACCTACACAGAGAAATTATATTAGTGAATGTGATATTATGTTTTTCAACTCTAAGTAGTGTCAGTCTGAAACTACATTCTGAAATATGAGAATATAAACTCCTAGAGATGGAGTCTAATAGTGTGTGTGTGTGTGTGTGTGTGTGTGTGTGTGTGTGTGTGTGTGTTATACACATATGTGTACTCACATGGTCATCTGTGTGTCTATGACACACAGATTATCCAGAGGAAAAAGTCAGGTGTCACTCTGATCTCATTCACTTGAGACAAAGTCATTCACTGAACTCAAAACTCATCATTTTTCAGCTGAACTGAGTGGCCAGTAGGATCTATAGAATGCCTCTAGCTTTTGCCATCCATTGTGTTAGACTGCAGTCATGCCCGGCCATCTGCAGCCTTAGATCAGAACTCAGGTCCTCATGCTCATTCATTGGGCATTCTTATCCACTCTTTCATTCCTCTTCTCAGCCCTACTTAATCATGTAAGTAATTCCATCTCTAAAATGCAATGTGTCTTATGAGATTTCCATGATGGTTAAGTGAACTCATTCATGTAAAGCAGGTAGCTCAGTGAATAGCAAATCTCTAGCATCACAATTGCCATTGGATTATTCAGTACCACCCATGTGCATGTCCTCTTAATAATCTAAAATATCTGTGCTTCTAGCATGTGTACTGAACATGACCTATGTTATTAGCTGTTGCAAGATACTTGATGACATTGTGAAAGTAGAGATTTTATTATTTAATGAAAATAAAATCCTGTTTGTAGTTGTTGTGTGGATCAGAGCCCTTAGCATACACCTTTAACAATGAAGGTAATGACAGTTTGTAAAAGGGAACAGCTATTTTTGAAAGTGATGTCTAATTGAGTCACAAAGTGATGAATCAGAGAAATGTTTGATAGAATAGGATATTCCCAACTCTCATGAGAAGAGAGAGGAAAGGGAATCTACTTAGGGGGCAATGTGGAGATAGAAGAGGCAGTTTTACCAGGAGAGTTTTACAGCCACCGGTTGCAGAGAGGAACAAGCTAAACACAGGTGAAGACAGAATGAGCCAGAGAATGGGATGGAACCAGAAGATTAGAACAGATTCCTAGAGTTAGTTTGAGGTCAAGCAGAGCAATTCAGGAGAGGACAAGAAAGAGAAGTCAGACTGAATCAGTCAGCTTGAAGAAGAATTTGAGTCAGAACAGCTGACGTGAACCAGCAAGCCAGAGATCAGAAAGAATTAGAAAGACTGAGCTTATTCAACAGTAAGACTTAGAGGCTGGACACATTCTAGGCCTAGAATAGATTGTATTGAGGTTAGAAGCTTCCAGGACTAGGCCTAAGTTAGCAGACTGAGGCAGTAAACCATGGAGACAACAATTACATCAGATAAATAAAAGCCAGCATTTCTGAACCATGTCTGTTACAATTGGTTGTGGTCATGAAGTTTTAAAGATCAGTTATTCTAGAACTAGTCTGTAGACTGATTCTAAGGGTTCTTTTATGCAGAGAAACAGATATGCTGGAGGTAAGAGTTTCTGAAACATACTAAAATCTCCATAAATAATAGCTTTAAAACTAATTCATTGGCTACAAATAAGGATGTCTCTTATTTAGACTTATTTTCATGTTTCTTTATGCTATGTGTGTCTAGTACTATGTATTGAACATGAGCATATCTGTGAAGACAACAGCAGAGGCTGAAGAGGTTATCTGTCACCTAGAGCTGCAGGCACAGATGGTTGTATGTCCGGTCATAAGTGCTGGGAACTAAACGTAGGTCCTCTGCGAGAGCTTCAAATGCACTTAACTGCTGAGCCAACCTTAAATGACAAGAAGGGGTCAGCCCTAGGACATGTGAAGTATCTCACAAAGAGGATAACAGAAGTATAAGGACCCTAAAGAGGAAACTATGTTGGCCTGAGAAAGTAGTCAAAGGGTATGAATGAATAGCGAATGAACAAATGGTGGGTATGTGGAAATCAGAGATTATTAATGCAAGACTAGGTTTTATTTTCAAGTTAAGAGACTGTCACTGAAGAGTATTAATATGAACTTCATGATATCATTTATATTTAAAAAAATATTATGTTGATTATATTATGTTGAAATATTATGTTGATACAGGGGTGAATAGAGGTTGAGAAGTGAGGGGAGAGAGAACTCATCTGTAGTCCAGAGGAGGAAGGTTTGGCCTTAAGAGAAGATTAAAATCTACAAGTAGCACAAATAGCAGGCATATTCCTGGCATGCTTTCAGGCTAGAGGCCACCTGCTTCTAGAATGAATGTAAACAGCAATAGGAATGGATGTTTGGCTAAAGGAATTCTAGGACTGGAAGACCCATTTATTAATTGAAGAATAGGAAAGACAGCACACGAAAAACAAAGAAAATAGGATAGTTCATGACTGAGTCCAGCTGTAATGCTTCTGTCTTAGGGTTTTACTGATGTGAGCAGATACCATATCCAAGGCAACCTTTATAACATTTAATTGGGGCTGCCTTACAGGTTCAGAGATTCAATCTATTATCAAGGAGGGAACATGGCAAAATCCAGGCAGACATGGTACAGGAGAAGCTGAGAGTTCTACATTTTCATCTGAAGGCTGCTAGCAAACTACTGAATTCCAGGCTACTAAGAGGGTCTTAAAGCCCACATCCACAGTGACATACCTACTCCAACAGAGCATCATCTTCTAATAGTGCCACTCCCTGGCCCAAGCATATACAAACTATTACACCTTCCTTAAGAGATTTGACAGGAAAGCCTGATCAACAGTTCAGGAAAAGACAAGGAAAATATCTGCTTTTGGAGACTTTTGATATCAAATACAGAGATTTGTGAAACTGTGGGTCAAAACTTCAGTGTGTTCTACTGTGAGGGCAGACATGACCACACACATAGGCTTGGCCACATGGTCATTTGTGAAAACAAAGTGGCTGTAACAAACATTAATGGTAGAAAATTGAGAAAAAGGGAAGTGAGTGTAAGAAGGAGATTTGGGCCTTGAGGTACTCGGGGAAAACAAGTAACAGATGGCATAGGTTGGTCCCAAGCATAAAATGTGGAGTTAGGAATCTTGTTATTAAACTAGCATTTTCTTGTGGAATGATAAGAACAATTCCATGGCAGGGAAATACATGATAGAGATAAGAGGAAACCTAACAGCATTATCTCAAAGCAGGAGGAACAACCCACCAGCTGCAAAGGGAAACTTCATCTGGTATGCAAAGAAGAGGGTTAGCAGTAGTCAGACCATGTCGGTCTTCACTCCCTATGCTTATTTTTCCATTCACAACTTGATCACCCAACTATATCTAAACTGAAGTAAAAAGGTCGCTTCTCCGATATCCTCACTATCTTGGCCTGAACCTTGTCAAAGCTGTCACACAGGGGAAATATGGACCTCTCCATATCTGAGACCCAAGATATAACTCAGATTCCATGTCCCCATGGAAGTTGCTTTGTAGTCTCATGTTCTCCAGTTGCCCCAAACCTTCCCATGTTTCTTCCTCTTCCAATATTGTTCTTACCCTTCACCAAGCACAACCTTCAGTTACACAGAAAGCTTTCCCAGGACGGGGTCCAGGACTAAGGACAGGTTTATTGACCATTAAACGTGTCACACCTCCCAAATACTTGTACCATATACTCATGCTAGTGGCTTTTTAAATAAATTGGCCTATTGCTACTTCCTGTCTGTTTTGATTTCCTAAATGAATGTCTGCTGAGAACTAAAAGGCTACATTGCATTTGTCAAACATACTGTCCTGGAGCCAGCAAAATTCAAGCACTTCTTAAATGTTCAATGAATTAATATTTTTTTTAAAGTATGAATATAGCTGGGTGGTGGTGGTGCACGCTTTTAATCCCAGCACTTGGGAGGCAGAGGCAGGTGGATTTCTGAGTTCAAGACCAGCCTAGTCTACAGTGTGAGTTCCAGGACAGCCAGGGCTACATGGAGAAACCCTGTCTTGAAAAAAAAAAAAACAAACAAAAAAGAAAAAAGTATGAACATGCAAATGCGTGTAGATTATATGATCATAATTAGGGATTTATGCTTGTGAAAAAGCCTAAGAAAAAGCAGAAATTAAAACACTAGACACAGATCGCTGGGCAGTGGTGGTGCACACCTTTAATCCCAGTACTTAAGAGGCAGAGGCAGGCAGATTTCTGAGTTCAAGGCCAGCCTGGTCTACAGAGTGAGTTCCAGGACAGCCAGAGATACACAGAAAAACCCTGTCTTGAAAAAACAAAAACAAAAACAAAAAAAAACAAAAACAAAAACCTACTAGACACAGATTGACTTAAGTGAGGGAGAGGAACATACAAGATTTCTCTTAATCAACATTTTCTGAACATCACAAACTTTCCCAGTAAGCAGGTATCATAAATTAATTCAAAACATTAAAATCCTATTTTGTTCATGAATGTCCCCCATAGGCTCATATGTTTGAATGTTTAGTCTACAGTTGGTGGAACAGTTAGAGAAGGATTAGAAAGGTTGGCCTTGTTGAAGGAAGTGTGTTACTAGGGATGGACTTTCAGGTTTCCCAATGCTGTGTGTCTATCTGTCTATCTGCCTTTCTATCTCTGTCTCTCTGTCTCTGTCTCTGTCTGTCTCTGTCTCTGTCTCTCTCTCTCTCTCTCTCTCTCTCTCTCTCTCTCTCTCTCTCTCTCTGCCTTTATCTTTATCTCTGCCTACTTGGGGTTCAGGATATGAATTCCCAGTTGTTCTTACTGCCATCCACATCTTGGCTCCACTATGTATGGCTCTACTCTGAAGTATAAGCCTAGTTATACGCTTTCTTTCATAAGTTGCCTTGCCCATGCTGGTTTTTCACAGCAATAGAAAATCAACTGACATAGTTCCTTTGTATCAGCCCAGGTATTCTTAATCCTATCATACCTCCATCTGCTATGTTCTAATCTCTATCTGTAGCCACATTCTACCTGGTATCCTCAGAGAGAGAGAGAGAGAGAGAGAGAGAGAGAGAGAGAGAGAGAGAGA